>JAOPTO010002140.1:33271-57535 GCA_033822845.1 Tetrapedia diversipes | reverse complement strand
TTAAGTCGTGTATTAAAATTTACATATATGACTATTCAATTTCTGAGTCTGACTAACAAACAAAGTAACTAAAATCTGAAAATTTGCAAAACAATCATTCGGTGACCAACAATATTAATTTTAAAAATTTTCAAATTCGAAATATTTACTATGATTCGCATATATTAAACTTCATTTAGTTTATTTAAGTCGTATATTAAAATTTACATATATAACTATTCAACTTCTGAGTCTGATTAACAAACAAACTAACTAAAATCTGAAAATTTGCAAAACAATCATTCGGTGACCAACAATATTAATTTTAAAAGTTTTCAAATTCGAAATATTTACTATGATTCGCGTATATTAAACTTCATTTAGTTTAGTTAAGTCGTGTATTAAAATTTACATATATGACTATTCAACTTCTGAGTCTGACTAACAAACAAACTAACTAAAATCTGAAAATTTGCAAAACAATCATTCGGTGACCAACAATATTAATTTTAAAAATTTTCAAATTCGAAATATTTACTATGATTCACGCATATTAAACTTCATTTAGTTTAGTTAAGTCGTATATTAAAATTTACATATATAACTATTCAACTTCTGAGTCTGACTAACAAACAAACTAACTAAAATCTGAAAATTTGCAAAACAATCATTCGGTGACCAACAATATTAATTTTAAAAATTTTCAAATTCGAAATATTTACTATGATTCGCGTATATTAAACTTCACTTAGTTTAGTTAAGTCGTGTATTAAAATTTACATATATGACTGTTTAACGTCCGGGTCTGTACTAACGTCTGAAAATTTGTGAAACTATCATATGCTAGAATTATAATGTCCCATGAGAGGGGACAGCCGAGTGCAAAGGGTTAAAGTGAAAAAGGTTGATGCTCGAACGAAGATAATACTCTAACTGTACGATATAACGGTAGTTATGTGTGTTTGCAAGGTTGTAGTCATCCGAATTAAAGCCTGAGAATGGCGCACAAGTTGCAAGAAGCACCGGACGAGGTGGAGCTGGAGAAGATGGCTCAAACTGAGCTAGTGAGATTGAAAAGGCAGTACAGGATCATGGAGAATGATCGAGGCACGTGTACAGGGGAGGCGAAATTGCAACTCCGTAATCAAACGAACATGATCGATCGTTTGGAGTACGAGAAGCAAGAGCTGGTTCTTCGCATCAAAATAGCTGCCTCGAAACTGTTCGCTCGCAAAGATGAGGACATGGAAGTGAAGGTGAAGAGTCTTGTAACGATGCGACAGAAATACGAGGATTTGGTCAAGGAAGAAAAACAGGAGATAGCAGAGCTTGACCACGAGATTCAAAAGGTTTAACGATCGAAGACTTTGGTGGGAGGATCAGATTATCTTCGGAGACTATGAACTTTCGGGAATTTTTACAAAAATTGGAAATTCGACTTGCTTTTCAGCCTTTTCTTTGTTATATTCAAGGGCGAATTTAAGATTTTACCACCAGTAGGCTATCATACTTTTACTGCTTTTCAATATAAAGAGAAAATAGAGAGAAAGGGATTGCAAACCTTTCAGATATTAGGTTCGGAAGCATTCCTTTCTGAAAACTGATTAATCTTTCCAAAAAGATTTTTAATATGAAAGCAATCATTTGCAAATTTACCGTTCTAGCCTGTAGCCTACTCAGCTTATACAATTTTTATATGTTGCGTTAGTATCAAGAAGCACTAAAAGTTATATAGTGTATTATTCTTTTGTTGCATAATGCATGTATACGTTAGAGATGAACACTCAGTATTTTATTAGGTTGGAGAGAAAGTTCTGTCGTATTTTAAATAGGCAGGTAATTTTTCTTGTAAATAAAAAAAACATCTGGCTAGTGAGTCATTGGGAATTTTTTTTTGTTTTCTACCTGCTGTATAATATAAAAGGAGTCCTTTTTTACCGTTCATCATTTACTTGTGACATTTAAAGTGAAAAACGTGTCGGTAGATAAAGTGCATTTACGACACTGCATTTTGTATGAATTCCAAAAAGGAAGCAACGCATCGGTTGCATGTAAAAATTTATGTACGGTATTTGGAAAAGATATTGTAAATGTTCGTGCTTGTCAAAGATGGTTTAGCAAATTTCGTTCCGGGGATCTGAGCCTCCAAGAAAGTGATCGATCTTGACGACCATCCAAGATCGATAATGATGTTTTGCGATCCATGTTGGAAAATAATCCACGTTTAACAAGTCGAGAAATTGCAGAAGAGTTTGGCATTCATCGTACAACTGTTGGAGATCACATTAAATCTCTTGGGTTTGTGTTAAAGCAAAGTGTTTGGGTTCCACATGAATTAACGGAAACGAAAAATACGACAGAACTTTTCCTCCAACCCAATAGTACTATTTTATGAATACTTAAATTCGCCGCTGACTATATTGTACATTTACGTCCCACCAAACAGAGTTATTTATCGTTTAATATATTATCTGGTTGTATGTCTAAAAATCCTACCAAACAACAGAGTTATTTATTGTTTAATACATTTATCTGATTCTATGTCTAAAAACGGAGTTGACTAATTTTTACACCAAAGTCTTCAATTGATTGCCCCGTTTTATGGTTTGAAACGATTAAAGATAAAACAATGCTATCGATACTTCGTTTTCAGCTGTTGAAAGAGATTACAGCGTTCAAGGCAAAAGTTAAGACAGACCAGCAGCTGAAGGAAAATGCTGAACGGCAGGACCAGATGATTCAAATCATGGAGAACCGGCTGGAAGTTGCCACGAAACGGTTTAACGTTATCGTCGGCGATAACACGAAGCTTCGAAAGGAAATCGATGATATGCTCAAGCAGAGGATGCAGTTCACAAACCTTTGGAATAAATTGCTTAATCAGTTAAACACCGGCAAACAGATTATTAACGATCTAATAGAGCAATCCACTATAGCGTTTAATCAAAGAGACGAGGAGCTGAACAAGGTCCAAGCACTTCGCGAGAGGTACGTCTGAAATATTTCGTTTCGAACGTTATTACAGCCGACCCCCGTATAATACGGTACTCCTGCAACACGATTTCATTGTAAAAACACGTGACATAATCTCAGAAACCCTTTAGCAACACAATTTCCTTCAAACGCGTTTAAACGGTTGGCGAAACTCCCGATGTTTGTCGGTAAAAACCAGTAGGGAAGAAAACAGTTATCAAAATATTTTCTTTAATAATTATATAAACATAAATTTAGTATCTATAGTAGCTTTCATTAATTTTTTGAATATACTTCCATACACCAGGTATGAACTGTTAGTCGTCTAATAATATTAATTTCAAAAATTTTCAAATTCGAAACATTTACTAAGATTTGCATCAATTAATTTAGTTAAGTAGTATACTAAAATTTACGTATACGACTATTTAACCACTGAGTCTAACTAATAAACAAACTGGCTAAAGTCCGAAAATTTGAGAAACTATCATTTGGTGGCTAACAGTCATCCCTCGAACGTAAAGGGTTAATTCGTCGCGTTTGAAAAACAGCCGCGAAAGTTCAGAAGATCGGATCGTTGTCCCCATAACTCTGCGCGTTGCGTTAACGATCCGAAAGTTATTCGTATTTCACGTAGAACGAATTATCCGCCGGTTGAATTAGAAACTCGGAACCCGAGAGCAACGATCGGGGATCAATGGCGCGTGGTAACATCCGGCGATCTCGTTTCTGCCGATCGATTATCCAACGTTTTATTTGTCGGGTCATTAATCGACTTGCGCTTTTGTTACTTCCTGCAACGGCGCGGCGTGGCGCAACAAAAACGTGTGCAACATTCGATGTTTTCCTGGTTGAAGGGGGCTGAGGGACTTGAACAGTCACATCGCCGAGATGTGCGAGCTGCAGAGGACAATGGACAACGAGATGAAGCTGCAAGAGTTCCTCGGTGTGAAGGGGCAGCACAGAGAGATGACCGACCTGAACGAGAAACGCGCAGCCGAGAAGAAAGTGAAAATGGAAGAGAAGCAGAACAAGATCTCGTCTTACAGGCAAATTTTACAGATGATCAAAGAGTTCACGGGTAAATCAAGTTAACGATCGCTTCACCTTCTCGAATGCATGCTAGAGT
Organism: Tetrapedia diversipes; assembly: GCA_033822845.1. Lineage (NCBI taxonomy): Eukaryota > Metazoa > Arthropoda > Insecta > Hymenoptera > Apidae > Tetrapedia > Tetrapedia diversipes. The sequence goes on along the minus strand of JAOPTO010002140.1, from coordinate 53,454 downwards.
ACGTTAACCCTTTGAGTGCTGAATACTCTTGGCCTAAACGCTTCGAAGAGACTATTGGACTGTTCGGAGTATTGTTACTCTCGTGCACTGACAATCGCGTTGCAGTAAGCAAAAGATCGAAAAAATTGGCAAACGCATAGTTTCGTTCGTGGTCCCAAAGAGCAACTTTCGTCGCCACTAAAGGGTTAACGCCGAAATGGCCACGGAAAAGGTCATAAGGTGAAGAAAACGAAAATTGACAAACGCATATATGCGTCCGTAGTTCCTACAAGTAGCTTCCATCGGACGCATATATGCGTCCATAGCACTCAAAAGGTTAAAAAAAGAGAAAGGCCTTTTCCAGTTCGAGGTTCTGGGATAAGTGCCGTGAGGTTAACCACAGTCCTCTTTCCAGAAGACTACATAGCCTTCCCCACTCTGTGGCCAGATCCTTCAGGACAAAGGTCCTATCTTTTAGGCAACGCAACGTTGAGTTCCTCGCTATGCCTAGGCTTTTCCACGTCTACTAATTAACAATACATCTCTTGACGCTCGATGGCTACGTGTGTTCGAGACACTAGTCGTCAAGTGGCGCCTTGGGGTTCCATTCATACTTTCTATAATATATTTCATAAATCGTTCGCTCGCCAAAGTTACAGTCTAGGAATTTCCAAAGACCACTAAAAAGTATGCAGTCCCTAACATGCAACACGAAATAAACGAGTAATTAAATCTCGCAGGTGAACAGGACATCGATAAGCTGATATCACACTTTATCAAGCAAGAGGAAGAAAATTTCGCCCTGTTCAGTTACGTGAACGAGTTGAACGACGAGCTGGATAATCTCCAGTCGCGAATGACCCAGCTAACGGCGGCTATAGAGGAGGCACAGGCTAAGAACGAACAGTACACGCAACAACACAGTGAGACACTGGAGAAGCTCAAGAAAAGGCTCGAGGAGCAGATCCTTCGCGCTGACGCGGCTGAAGAAAATCTGACACAGGTGATGCCTCGTTAATCCCATCGAATATCGAAAGCCCTCAAAGTCGAATACCCCTATACCAAGGCTACGTTATCCGTCTGGAGCGTTATTCGTTCGTATTTTTCATCCAAACGTCTGACTCGCTTGCACTTCTGTTTCAGTGCGACGACGTACTGGAGAAGTTGCTGAAAGGCATCGAGTCCCTGTTCAAAGCGATTCGCTGCGACAACTCGCAGCTGCTGCAGTTACTGGGTGATAACGAGCTGATAACGCAGGGCAACGTTATGCTGTATCTAGGAATCATCGAGAAACGTATCACGCAAATGTTCCATAAAGTGTACTGGCTGGACAGAGCCACGAAATCGCAACAGCTGCGGCTCGACGAGGAGAGAAGGCCCAGAATGAAGATACCCATCATTAAATCCATTGCACCCACCCAACCTTGCGCCCTGTAAGTCCTTCTCCGTGCCATAAGCCCTTCTACCATCCCTGTTTCTCTCCAATCTATCCTGTTTCCACGCTAGAACTACCGAAGTGGTCAAAATGTCCATTTCGTGATCTCTCGTAGAAACATGGTGAATTTACTGCGGTGCTTGCACATTTGAAAATTTACCATGGCTTTCACAGTGGTTACTGAAACCTGTTTTCCTAGTATCATGTATTTTCCCGGAATAATTTTCAAACTAATTTCATGGTCGCAAACAAGCGTACCCTGATCGTGGGTAGTTCCAGTGTGTTGAAACCGTCAGAAAGAAAACATGTTTTTGTCGGCCACTGTTTGAGGAAACAATTGAACCGTACAGATGCATCGAGAAGGAAGAATTACAGATCGTGTCCGAAGGCCTGGAGAAGCCGCTGACGCGCGACGAAGCTACCGAAAAGTTGAAGCTGAGACTCGAGGAAGACTACTCGGAGCTGATGCATAACATATCCGGATGTCATTTACCGGCGGCTAGAAAAGTCATACAAAAGAGATATCAATAAAGTAGCGTAGCATAGAACCCGTTAATTGGATACTCGTCGATCGTTAACGTTTACGAAGTGCAAGATAGTCGATTGGATCCCCCGACGTAATGCTTGGATCTTGAACAACTCTGATTTAGCATAAAATTATACCCTCCCCCTCCTTTTAGTTTATTTTTAATAATCATAGTAAGCTATTTATTAGTAGATATATATATATATGTGTGTGTCTGTATATTTTATTCCTTTAGTACCTATATACAAATAGATGGACAAGTAATTTCCAAGTAAAATGCACCTCTTATCTCGTCGCCCGTTTTCTTGCAACTTTTATAATCCGTTTTAGCTCCAGTATGGTCCGTTTGATCTGATCCAACTGTTGCTCGACGTCGTCCTTGCCAACAGCCACGGGAACCCCTTTTCTCTTGCAGATTTGATGGTACAGATTCCAGCAACACGTTTTCACCTGAGTGTACTCCAGATTCTTCTCCGCGGCGGTTACCTTTATTTCGGACACGATCGTCTCCCATCTACGTGCCTGCGCTTCCGCTCTGTCGCGTCTCGCTTGTAGCTGCGCCAGTCTGTTGTTCAGTCCCATGAGCTTCTGTGTCTTCGACTCTGTCATGTGATGCTGTGAACAAAGTGAACGAACAGAGATACTTCTATCCTCCGGGTTGTCCATCGCGAATGGACGTGCAATAAATTGTGTTAGCAAAGACGAATTGTTTACTATTTCTGTTCCCCTCTCCTCTAAAAGCTCGAGGTTTTTGTCCTCGTGCTCTGACAGTATTTTTTTCGCCTCGATTAAAGTTTCGTAACGATTGAATATCTCAGAGATCGAGTTGAACTCTCCTGTTTCCTTAACCACCCTGTCCAAGTAATTCTGATACTTCCTGTACTCCTCCACGTGTTTTTTCATGCTTTCCCAGACATCGTTCATGTACTTCACCGTTTTGCTTAGTTCTGTAGCCTGGTTAAATGAACAGTGTTCGTAAGTAAGTTAGTATCGTCGAGAAGGCATGTCTTACTTCTATTTGTCTCAACCGCTGACGTTCCCCTTCCTCTTTAATCTTGATCTCTGCACGATCACGTTTCTCCTGGTTCTCCCTCACGAATCGGTTGAACTTTATGAACGACTCGCGGAGGATCAATTCCTGACGTCTCATCTCGTCCCATTGCTCGTTCATCTGCTGCCGTTTTTTCTCCTGCTCGGCCCATTTCGCACGCAGCCTCTTCTCGGACTTTGCCAACTCGGAATGCGCCCTGACCACCTCTAACGCCGGGTACACCCTCGGCTTGTCCCATTCTGGATACTTTCTAACACATAAAACAGACAGCTCGCATGTATCTCTGCAGATGTTGGCTTCCTTTTACGATGGACATAAAGGAACGGCGTGAAAGTAAAACAGTTGGACCTTTTCTCACGGAATTTTACATCGGTTTCCTAATTTGTTATCGAACTAAAAATAAAGTGGAGTATACTTGTAAGTGTATCGCACGTCAATAAATAAAGAGTTTCTGTTACGCTACTTAATGTTACGATCTTCTTTCTTCGATAGAAAATACTCTGTGACAGCTTTTTGCGAGTCTGTTGTTACAACAGCACGTCGAATGAAATTTTTTATTTCCCCTTCTTGTATGGAGGTCATTTTGATTTTTAAACAAACTGATATGCTGTTAAAGATAAATAAATTTCACGATGTTTCCGAAATTTTTAAAAAGAAATAAAAACAGCGCCTAGATTATTAATCATCCATCGATCAAACAGTGTAAAAATACAGGCCTGTTTTCTTACCGGCAAAAAATCCCTAGACACTTTATGGCACGCTTTGTTTGGATGAATTGAAATTCGACCACGTGGATTGGACAAATTCAAAGGGCAGGTAAATGCACTTAGAAAAATTGTATCTAAAATAATTAATCGTATTTTATTTATTTTACATTTTTACAAATATTCAATAACAGCAATGTGAAAAATTAGCATATACTATAGGAAAGTAGGAGATTAATATTTTCATAATTCGTACAATTTACGAGTGAACCTCGTGTCCCAATAATGAAAGTTGTTTGAGTAATTGTTTTGCATTGATAAATGTTGTTGATCCGTATGTAATTCGTTTATTAACCCCAGCCCCACTTTTTTGTTTCACATAATCCACTAAATTCTGATATTCTATGTAATTTCCACCACCAACAATGAAAACAATTACATCTTGGAATGTTGGTCTGTTCTTTGGCATTTGTTCAGTGTGTTTTAACTGCTTTGGATCTAAGTAACAATAATCATCTGTTTGAGATGATTGCCTTGATTCCATTAATTCATCAACTATTTTTGTGACTGGTAAATTATGTTTCTTAACAACTAAATTTTTTACTCCTTCCATTACAAAAGATGATCCTTGATTCATTAGCTTTGAAAACATGCTAACTGTTTTAGTTCCACCACCCTCATAACTATTTTGAATTTCTGCTATTCTAGTATAACTTCTTAATCTTTTTATGTATAATAGGGGATTTAAGTCACATCCAGCAGCAGTTAATGCTGCCTCAAGTTTATTATAATCATTGTCTGACATATTTGTACAAATATAATATATAATAGCAAGACGTAATTTATCCTCTGGAGTACCACAATCTGGATCACTTATTGTTTCCAGTACACTTCTATCCAATGTTTGCTTACTCATTATTTTCTCTTCTAGTTCAAAAAATGTATCAAGTCTTCTAGATTTTATAAAATTTAATATACCTGTTGCAATTGAAGTATGCATGTCTATCAACCGTTTCATTTCCAAAAGTTGTGGTAAACTATTAACAGCATTTGTCAAGCGTGTTGTATTATTAGAAACCATTGATAATGCCATTTCACTCTCATTATCAATACCCATGGATGATTTGAGCTTTTTAACATCTTCTTCAAAAGTACGGTATTGTTCTAATTCCTCCTGTATAGCTTCAGCTACTCTAGGAAATGGACTACCTTTATGTTGGCACCAAAATCTATCTCTATTGTCTAATTCATAAGCTCTAGTCTTTGACCGTGTTCCTCCTGCTGGAGATCTTCCTACATTTTCTTCCACAACAAGTCTGTTTAATGTCATTTCTAACACATCATGTGCCAATGCTTGATAAGTCCATGTATGATGTAATGGTGTGGCCATATCTATATTACGATCCAATATAATTAAAAGTGGTCTTTGAAAACTATAATGACCTGTTGTTTCACTTTCAAATAAATTATTTCTTGTGTCCCAAACATTTTCCCTTAACTTTTTGTCAATCATTTTAGCAACCATTTCTGCAGCATTTCCTCTTGGACACCTTATAATTGGAACAGTGCCCAATGTAACAAACACAGAAAACAAACAATCAACTATGATTTCCATTACAGATTCCATTTCAGTGTCTTTTACTTCACCCCGATTAATAGCATGGTATGATATGACATCACTGTTTTGATGTCTAAGAATAAACAGATCATCTTCCAATGATATAAAGTTTAAATACTGATCAAATACTTTGTGAATATTTGACACTACACCACCAAGCAATGCAGCAGCTGCTAAATCTTCCATTTTTTGCCTGGAGATTGGTGATATAAAATTCAAATGATAAATATCATATAATCCATTTTGTAAATCTTGGCCAATTCTACCAAGATTTTCATCTGTTGGTGCACAAAAGTAAATAGCTGGTACCTCAGGAATAGAATCTCTGTCGGAATGTAATTGCATATGGAGTGTAATACCAAGTTCTCTGAGTTCTTTTACAGATATTAATGGTGAAATAATATCTTGTCCAAGCCTATCATAAATTAAAACTTTCCATACTGGTATTGCTTCTTCTAATTTTTGCTCTGGTTGATTTAAATTTAACATCTGTTTTAAAGCGTTTATTTGTCTGTCACGTAAGCTCATCATGGTTAACTAGTTTATTGAGATTTTTACTTTTTTAAATCTTCCTCACTTTAATAAGTACTTTAAGGTTTGAGGATAGAAAGAAAGATTTAGAAGAGTTACGGTTATCGTTTAACTATACACAAAATATATAAAGGACTTAAAACACCATATTGCAAATAAATATATCAACATTCGACTTTTGACTACAAATTGTCAAAAATACCCACACAGTATAAGATACTACTAGAACTTAATACTTGTAATATAGGACACATCAATAGTTCTTTAAAATGGCACAAAATCACTAGACTATGTCAGAGCCGTTGAATTGAAAATATAATTTATCACTATATGGTTGACGAAAATAAATACCTTTATATAATAATATCTTGATTTAACAGAAATTAAGAATATAACATTTTTTTTAAATTATATATTATGCAACGACACATAAAATGATTTAAAGTATTTTTATGCCATTTATTGGTAACAGTGGCCGGCAACAAAATGGCGACCTCATTTTACTGGGAAAGTAAAATTAGAGAAAAGTTTGTTGTTAATATTAGGCTATCGTGCGTGACATGTAAATAATAAACGAAATTCCATTTATATAATATAAAAGGAACCGTTTTGACCTTCAAAGGACAATATACATTGAATATTCGATGAGTTTTCGGTGATACGTTTCTGACAGCATGTCCGCAATGGCCGATGACTCTACTTCTCTGCCAAAAAGGCGTCAATTGGTAAACAAACCAAACATTATTTTTTAATTTAACATTAAATGCAATTGTTCTGCCTGAAATCCTTGTAAAGTTTTGCTAAAAATTTCGTATTTATTGTAAATTGTATTATAGCGAGAAAGAACTCGAAAGTTATATACAGATGACTGGACCATAGGCGATGAAGAAATCGAGGGTCGTAGGACTTTCCAGCTTGATGAAAAAATAGAATGTGAAAGATACAATCTTAGCAATTTCACTGGATTATTCCGTGAAATGGCTGGTTCTGAGCTAAATTTAGCGTACCTTCAGAAGCATGGTCTTAGTATACCACTACTCTTCAGGGATAAGTCTGGATTGGGATTACGGGTTCCCAGTTCAAATTTTACTGTCAATGATGTCAGGACATGTGTTGGTATGTCTGATTTATAATTTCACCATAAAATTATTTTAACTGTAGATTCTATGCAGTATAGCTCAAGAATCTTTAAAAAATGTTTATTATTATTATTTATTAGGTTCAAAGAGAATATTGGATGTAATGGATGTGAATACACAAAAGAATGAGGATATGACAATGAAAGAATGGCAAAAGTATTATGAAGATCCTAACAAAGAACGTCTGTTAAATGTGATTTCTTTAGAATTTAGTCACACAAAATTAGAGAATTATGTACAGTCACCTGAGTTAGTACGTCAGGTTGATTGGGTTGATGTTGTATGGCCAAGACATCTAAAAGAGGCACAAGTAGAGTCTACAAATCTGTTGGAAGATATGATGTATCCAAAAGTGCAAAAATATTGTTTAATGTCTGTCAAAGGTTGTTACACAGACTTTCATGTTGATTTTGGTGGAACCAGTGTTTGGTATCATATTTTAAGAGGTGGCAAAATATTTTGGCTCATACCTCCTACTGAAAAGAATTTGACTCTCTATCAGGAGTGGGTATTAAGTGGCAAGCAGTCTGATGTATTCTTTGGAGATATGGTAGACAGATGCGGTAGAATAAGTTTAACATCTGGTATGACCTTGTTTATCCCAACTGGTTGGATTCATGCTGTGTATACACCTCAAGATTCCTTAGTATTTGGTGGAAATTTTTTACATAGTTTTGGTATTGAAAAGCAATTAAAAGTTGCACAAGTTGAAGAGCATACGAAAGTTCCACAGAAATTTAGATATCCATTTTTCACTGAAATGTTATGGTATGATAATAAAACTGTTCGAATGATTTCAGAGTAATTTTTCATGTTCTATTTGCCATGATTTTCTATTATTTGTTATAGGTATGTCTTGGAAAGGTATGTTCATGTTCTTCTAGGAAGAAGCCATTTGGATATTTCTGAGTCACAACGTCAACATTCAGTTCCACAGCATCAACAACATGTACACTTAACACCGTTCGAATTACATGGTTTGAAAGCAATAGTTATGTATCTACATTCACTACCTTCTACCAAGAAGAATGTGCCTGAGCTAATTCGCGATCCTGTTGCCTTAATTCATGATGTTCGTTGTCTAGTAGAGCAACATAGACACGATAATCCAGAAGCAGCTGTAACAGGGAATGCTGTTTTGCCACCTCCTCCTCCATTAACAATTGCTGAAAGGGTAATTAAAATTTAATTTTTTGCTTAACCCTTTCATTACGAGCGGTGACTATAGTCACCCAACAATTGACGCTTGTTACATACGAACGGTGACTATAGTCACCCATGAAGTTTCACGACTAGAGTACTATTGCGTTATGCGATAATTTTTAAGATACTGCGATATTGAATGTGCGACGGACAATTGCAATTATTCCGTAAGTGCACACTTTTGGCGCGGTGGCTTGTTCAGCGGAAGCAGCGCGCCGAAGAATCTGTCCGTAGCGAAAGGGTTAATCATGTCTATTTTTTTTTGTTTAACAATTTTGTACATTTTATTGCATTGTTGGATAACAGGAGCGCATGAGGATAACTAAGAAAAGTTTTACAAAGATACAAAGGCATCACTCCCAAGAAAAATCCGAAAGAGCTTTCCCACGACGAAGGCGTACTAGATGTAAAAAGTGCGAAGCTTGTACAAGAACTGATTGTGGAGAATGTGTATACTGTCAGGATATGGTGAAATTTGGTGGAAGTGGTCGTGCCAAACAGACATGTTTAATGAGGCAGTGCTTGAGGCCTATGCTCCCGGTTACTGCAGCTTGTAAAGTCTGTCGATTAGACGGCTGGGGTCAACCGCCGGCACCGTTGATGGGTATTTATTTCTTTGTTGTATCGTGAAATTATCATCAAAGTAATAAGTGGAGATACTTCAATTATGAATCTGTAACACAGGAAAGCCAACGCCTACAGCTCCATCGAGTTTAGTAGAGTGCTCGATATGCTTCGACATTGTCCATCCCCAATGCATAGGATTGGATCCCCAAAATATAACCGTTAGCGATGATTTACCGAATAGTTGGGAATGTCCCCAGTGTTGTGAAAGCGGTCGAAATCTAGATTGTAGGCCACGTCAACCTAAGGCTCGTGCTCGAAAACTTTCCGTATCTAGTGCAGCTTCATCAGCACCTACAACAGATTCTGAAAGGGCAACAACACCAAGTAAACGTTCAAGACCCGATCCCAGCGATGTAAGTCCCCAAATGGAATCTGAAACGGTCTAAGAATACGATATATTCATGGTTTCTATACAAAAAATTCCAGGCATGGAATGACAGAGAACCGGCTGAGGGTGAACAGCGAACAGCTTTGCGTACACAATTAGCTGTACAATTAACTGGTTCAAGTAGTAAGTCATTGAAGAGGCCCCACGTGGTGGTTAGGCCTGTTCCACTTCCGCCTGTTCAAAGACCAGGGCCCGATTTTAATGGACAATCTTTAGCATATGACAAGACAGCATTACTTGCTATTTTTAGATTTTTAAATGCAAAGGACCTGGCAAATTGTGCCTTGGTTTGCCGTACATGGGCCAGATATAGTATAGATCCTAGTTTGTGGAGAAAATTGGATATGTCTCATTCTCATCTAACAGCTTTACATTTAACTGGTATAATACGCCGTCAACCGGAAAATCTGTCCCTTGACTGGACAAATGTCACTAAAAGACAATTAGCCTGGTTGCTAAGTAGATTACCGCAACTCAGAACATTATCTTTACAAGGTTGTACATGGGCTGGAGTCTGTGCTTTAAGAACTTGCACTTGCCCACCGCTTGTTACGTTAGACCTAAGTCATGTATCTGGATTGAATGATTCGAGTTTACGAGAAGTTCTTAGCCCACCCACAGATTCGAGACCTGGTCTGATTGATAAAACTTCAAGATTAAAACATCTTAAAAATTTATCTTTGGCTGGATGTGATATAACTGATGTAGCTTTGAGATATATTGTTCAACACTTACCATATGTCGAGACATTAGATCTTTCTTCTTGTGGTAGGGTTACCGATGCAGGTGTAGCTCAATTAGCAACTCCACCAGCACAAGCAGTAACAAACCTAGCATCACTCAATTTGGCAAATTGTAGATTACTTACAGAAATTACATTAGATCACTTAGCAAGATGTAAAGTGCTTAAACGCTTGGATCTCAGACACACGACTCAAGTTTCAACTCAATCTGTAATTAAGTTCGCTGCAAAAAGTATTCATAATTTGCACGTAACCGATGTTAAGTTAGTGGAAGAGAAAAAGTTTAAGATAGAAGTTAAAGTTACATAAAAAGATGTATCGGAAGGTGTTACAAAGATTTTCGGCAGGTGTAATTCGGTTACTTTATTAAATCATAAAGATCGATAAACGATGATCATTATGCCGAACTTCAATTAATAATTATTTATTGTCATGAAAATCCATCAACACTATATCGCATCTTCATAATGTAAGAAAATGGACCTGACTAGTATAGGATTTCTATTTGATAATTTTCAGTTTTATCGGTACCACTATGCGATCTAGGCAAAACAAGAAATGCTTATATATAATTTGAAATGACCAAGGAATGTTTTATTTTTTGCTTTTTATCATGATAAATGCTGTCTTCCTTTATGCCTGGATAGCTTTGTGCATACGTCAGAAATATTTTAACGAATACAGAATATTAAGTAAGTAATGCAGATTCTAAAAATATTTATAAATGACTAATACGAAGCTATACTAGTTAAATCTAAAATGTGTACGAAATACAGTAATTCGTAGCATTTCTAATACTAAAATTATAAACATATAGAAAGAATTGTTTTTCTTTTCAATTGTGCAACCAGCAGAACCATTACTCAATTAATATTCAGTATTCTATTAAACTGAGGTGATGAAATACTTACATCGATATACCTAGAAGCTTTCACTGTCGTATTGCTGAAAGAAGCGTGCGTACAGTATTTGTTTTATAATTCTGTATGGATATGAAAACGCAAGTGCGGATGAAAGAAACAAGTGTTTGTGTCTGTAGGAGAAACTTGTTTCATTAACATATCGACGCATTCAATCGCCGATATATTAATAAAAACGAAAGAAGTATATTTATTTGTATGTGTAATTGGATAATTTCCAACATAAAGATTACTGATTGACCCGGAAGTCGCAAAACTAAAACAGCCCAATGACCATGTAAACTCATACTCTAATTATGAAACCGAAAGCGCGCAATGAAACATATACCATTTCATAATATTAGATAGATAATTAACTTTATGCTGAAAACATGTACATTACATAAATGTTTTAATTTTGACCCTATGCTATGTTAAATGTAACGTCGGATGTGTTTATGTAAACAAATGTACATACAATTCTTCTTTTGTTTTTTTTTTCATAAATCTACTTTTCAGTTTTATTGCGTTAAAATGCATATTATATGCATATTATATATGTAATTCAAGAGTGATAATAATATCGAGCAATAAGAATTTAATTATCTGCACTTTCAAACTAATTCTAGCTAACAAGTTCGTTGTACGATCGAAGTATCACACATTGTACCATCTGTGAATTTTTTTTTAAAGAATCCGATTTTCTCACATAAAAATCAGCATATTTTTTTAACTTAGCTGGCAGTGCAATGATTTCATTATACTGGTTAACGTTAAAGTGTTTACGTCGGGCACACTTTTATAATTCAACTAAGTTTTAGAAGTAATTAAGGTATGAATAATGTTCTAAAACTATGACATCACTGTATAGAATATGTAACCACTAAAAATAATAGTGATATTCTAATTTTCAAATATAATTTTGAATTTTAAAGGTATTGCTGCCATTTTTCTTAGTTACTTACGGTATTTCTCATTTTCTTCATTATTGTATTTTCAGAAATGTCAACGTAACAAAAGATAAGAATTGTTCAATAAACATGTAACTATAAAACAAAAATTTTATGTATTTGTTAACAACGACAATTCTATGCATATAATATAAATTATGTGCGTTTAATATATTTGCGACGCCAATGTAAGCATCACTAGGGATTTTGTCGTAAGTCATGCGAGCGTTTCTTTTCAAACTACTTTAACGTGTAGGTGTAGTCTTTTTAAAGTCGTAATAAGCATAGTTATTTATGTTACTGTGTATTCTAAATAAAATATCGTCGTTGAAAAATAAAGCTTGTACATTCTGGAAAACCCTGTTCATCGATTAATTTCAATTGTAAGCATGTGAGTGTTGTGTTGATCTTTAGTATGTAATAAGTAATAACCTATTAGAAACGTCGTCGACTAATAATTATCTTTATTAAAAAATATTTAACAATATGATAGCAAAAGAAAGCAATCTTGATAATCTTGTATAAACATTTTTCATGTTTGCAGAGAATATTACGATTAACACGCAAAGCTTATGTAGAAAGCTTACGTAATATTTTGTCTTTTGTTTTGATCGATAGACACGTTTTAATGTTTCCTCTTTAGTCCGTTGCGCATGCAAAATATTTACCATAGATACTAGAGAAAACAAATTAGCGCGTTTACCAATCGGTACTAAAAAATAGTACTTCTAAACTCTGCAGTTGAGTGAACAAAAATTCTGTTTAAGTGTAAAATTTTCTACAAAAGACATCTAGGTGAGTGTGTGTATGTATTGGTTTACATGTCTGGTTTTTCAGACATAAAATTTTCTATATTTCCAAATGTAATACTTATATGTGTATGCATACAATTATTCATAATAATTTTTAGATATTTTTACATTAACTTAACCTAATTCTGCTAACACAGAGTCAAGATCTTCTTGGAGAGTAAGACTCTCTTCTCGCTGTTTTACTAAATCATCTTTTAGTCTGTCAACTTGTGCCTTAAGTAAATAATTACCCTTCTTTAATGCAGCTAAACGTCCTTCATGTTTTTTAGCTTGTTTCTGTCAAAATATGATGTATACATAGAATTAAGAGATTCATATTGCATTCCATTTTACACAGCACTTTCTTACCTGTAAAGTATTTCTTTGACCTTCCAGAGATTTATCTTCATCTTCTGTCTCAGTTTCTTCATCTTCAGATTCCTCAGATTCTGATTCTTCAGATTCTGTTTCCTCATCATCCTCTTCCTCTTCATCCTTTTCATCATCTTCACTTTCTGACATTAACTTTGCCATTTTATCAACTTCTTTTTGAAGCTGTTTAAACTTCTTTTTCTCTTCTTTTAATAATTTTTGTTGCTGTTTAATCTGATCCTTTAACGCATGTCTTTCTTTCCTGGCATTAACTGATTTATCCCTATTTCATCCAAGAATCATTAACTGTTTTCATGGATCAAATTTCTATATATTATTACTCACCTGAAGTTTTTAATTTTTGTGGTTAAAAGTTTAATTTCCCTTTGCAACCGCTTCTCTGCTCCCTTTGGACCCTTTTCATCTTCTTCTGAGCTTTCTTCTTCTTCCTCTTCCTCTTCACTTTCGCTTGGTTCTCTCTTATCTATACTCTTCTGAGAAGCAATCTTTGCTACATCTTTTGCACTTGGACAACCGGCCAGTGCCATTCCTGAAACATTGTACCAAGCTGCTTCGTCTTCATCGTCTGCTAGCTCAATTACTGGCTGAGGCTCAAGCTCTTGCTCTAATCCCCCAAAGCGTTTGATAAAGAAGCAGCATTAGTATAAGCATTAAGCAACATGGTACAATTAATGAAATACTAAGAACATATCCTATTAGAGATTTAATTGTTCATTAATACTTTCTATTACAAGCATTATTAAAACACTGATTAAGCTTGCTCGTTATCATGCGTGTGTGTAATTTGCGCAAGTGACTGTTAAGTGAGGCAACAGATTTTAATCGTACCGGCTTTCATGCGTCTCTCTAAGTTGGCATACATCCTTCTCATCTCCTCCAGTTCATTTTTCAGTTTGTCCCTCTCATCTGAAACAGTAATATACTCTTTCTCATACTTCTCGGCGTCGTTTCTAGCTTGTCGAGCCTCTTTCTTCAACGATTCCGTAATTCTCTCGTCGTACTTCTTCTGTTCCTGCACGCTCTTCTGCGATTTCTCTCGTTCGATCTCAGCCTCGAGATTCAAGATCCTCGCCTGCAAATAAGCATTAAGCAAACGTAAGCGAATCCCGTCATCATTTTCACCTTCGCATCGACCGAACACCAAGAAATGTACTTGTAATCGTTTGTTATCTCTTTCCAAAGCTTCCTTATTTCTAAGTTCAAGAGCAAGCATCTGTTTAGTACTCTGTAAATCGTCCCTCACGGCGTCAATGTCGTCCATGTCGTCCGAGATCGAGTCGTCTGCTGGCTCCTCGGCCTTTTGCATTTGCTCCTCTATCGTTAGCTGCCTCCGGAATTTCCTCAGGCCCTCCAGCATCGGCCTCGATCTATCATTGGTCTGTACCCTCTTCAGCTTTACGCCCTCCTGTATCTGCTTCAGCAATTCGTTATGCATGTTCGATTTTTCGGATTCGAACACAAAGTGTGCCTTCCCTAGTTAGAAACACCCAATCAGTACAACCGACAGACATCGCGTGGATGATACATGAAACAAAGGGACAATTTCTCAACAGAGTCTCCCTCTAAATGACTCTCGTCTCCCTTAACGTCGTGCAACACCTCAAGGTTACACCTTCAACGTTTTCTGACGGTCACCTATAAGGGAACAGAGAGGAACCAGGAGTTGAGGAGAGAGGGGTAGTCGATGAGGCACCCGCCAAACACGAAGACAACAAAGTTAATTCAACGATAATAATATTATTCAGCCATAAACGAGGAGGGGTGGCTCCTCTGCAAGAAAATGGGGTCTGAACAATAACTGGCTACTTGCATTACAAACAACTACAGTTCAGAAACTAAAAAGGAAAGTGGTGCGGACCGAAACTCTCGTTAACAGTTCAATTAAATATATTTATCAACATGTGTTGCGTCCGTTTGGATCGACACTCGCAAAGGGGTGAGAGAACGTAGGGGGAGGGGTTGAGGGGGACACACAAGAAGACAAAGGGTTCGTCTAATGGCGACTAATCGACAAATTACGATGAAACCGACCACTCCTCCTAAGAGTATCGCCCAAGGGGGATCTGGGTAGGATCGAAGTTCGATCGACGATCACCTGCTGGATCAGCTGTAACCTTGTTCACCCTCTCGATCAGGGGCGCGCTCCTGTCGTTGCACTTCACGTGCCTCAGGCGCTTCCCGCTCTCGACCTCCTTCATCATGCACGCCCAGTCGGGACGTTTCCGTGGTCTCTGTTTCAGCATCTCCAGCTTCTGCTGTTGCGTGTCGTTCAACGGCGGAAGATCTTTCAGGATCGTCCTTCCCGGGGGCGGTGGGGGTGGCCTGGGTGGCGGCGGTGGCGGGATCGCTGCCCTCGACGAACTTTTCGATAATGTCGGTGCACCTATTTATACGAGAAAGCTTTATTTTTATCTCAGTCAAACTGAGGTGTATGTGTGTGCGTTGACGTCGAATTTTTATGCGTTGTGCGTTTAATGGGATAATAATTGTGTTACTGGAAGGAGAAGTAGGGGTAAGTAGTTTGATTTTCCGTCACTTTTGTCTGCTTGTGTAAAATGAGGGGCAGGTGGCTGTTTAAAACAGATTCGCTGATTTCATAGTGTGTCCATGTCACGTTGAACTAATTGTATTCTTTATTTTTTAGATCTTCATGGAAATGGGGTAAACAGTTTGAAATATTTTTTGTGTCCATGACCTAGTGTGAGATTAGAGGGATAGGATCTGATTTTCAAAGCAGATCTAGTAACATTCTAGCGTCTTTGTTACTGTGAATTAATTTTATTCTTTATTTTTTGGATCTTCATGGAAAGGCGGTAAACGGTTTGAAATATTTTTTATGTCTACAATTTGGTGTGAAATTAGAGGTATAGGGTCTGCTTTGAAAAGCGGATCTAGTAACTTTGTAGTGTTTGTGTTACTGTGATTTTGTTCGCATCGTTTACTTGTTTCTTTTTAGGATTTGTTATGGGGTATGCAGAGGACAATGTCTGAACGAATCGAATCGTTTTTGCGGAGAGGTGTAGATTCATGCTGTTACCTGTGCTGCTCTCACTCTTGGAGAGAGGTATTGTGTCACCTCGAGATCGAGACCTCTCGATTCGAACCTGTCGTTCGAGCTGTGGCCTCGAATTTGGCTCTTGTCGTCCATTCTCGCGGAGCTTCGCCGGCGCCGGTTGACTGCTCGTATTCTTTTCACTCTTAGGCTGTGACGGGATTATTGTGATCTTGCTCTGTTTACGCGGCTGTGCTTCCGTTGATGGCTTCGCTTCCTGTTTCGGTACACTCTGCAAAATTGAACAAACATTGAAACTAGGAAATTTTGCACCATTTAGCTTATTTCCACTGTTTCACACAATTATTCGTTTGGTATCATTTTCTATTGTACGACTTTTACACTTTTTAAGATGTTCCCACTATTCTTTCTTATTTTCTCTATTTTTTATACTTGCATTAAGAAAAGATTTTAACGAGATTTAATTTAATTTAAAGAATCATTTTAAACGAGAAATTTATCCTTTCAGAATTCTTGAATTGAAGATTTGTTATCATAGAATATCCAAAAATGGGTTCTCATGTTTCTTTAAATCTTGCTTAATGTATTTAGTATGTTAATTCTGGTAGACCAGAAAATCATGTTCACTGTACCAGCAACATTTGCATGCCAGTTGTTAGTGGATTCGTACTCAATTTTTCAGGCACAATCACTTCATTGTTCACCACACAACGAACATTTACTTCTTAACGGTCTCGTGTTGTTAGATCAGCCTGTTACGACTCTACTTGTAAAACGCGTTGATTCTAACGAACGGAAAAGGGAACAAAAGAATAGTATCTCATCTGACGTATCGCGAAAGGTTGTCTCGTTAAAAAATAGTCGGAAAAGAAAAAGGCTGACTGTACACCCCCACTTAACGTTCTTCTGTCCTAAAGAAAGAAAGTCTCGAAAATTCTCTTGGCAAGTGTATCGACATTCGTTCGGTCGTCTTTAAATAATCCAAATTGCACTTCCTTCTCAATCGTTTCGGGAGCTTTGGAATTTTAATCACCATGTTCATGGCATAATATTTTCATCATTTTTCTTTTTTTTTTTTCTTCTTTTTATAACACCTACGGTTCATTAACACTTAACCAACCGAATGGGGAGTTCTCCCATTTTTTCCCTCAACAAACCACTGCCACTGACTCTATTTACTTTTGTTATTAGTTAGTCTTGAACTGCAGTTGAATTTATTAATAATTCTACTTTGGAAGAGCAGAAAATGCATTTGCTGAACTGTGAACAACATCAGTTCAAGACTAACTGATAACAAAGGTAAATAGAATCAATGGCAGAGGAAAAAATGGGAAATCTCATCATTTGATTGGCTAAGGGTTAAAATTGGTCCTGTGATAATGGTCAGTACCCAAAAATTGTGAGAACAATCTTTGTTCAAATTTTGGGGTAAAATTTGCAAATCCAGCCTAGCTTATCGGAACATTTACGCGAAAGCGTAATATAAACTCGTTAAGAAACTGGCGGAAGACGCAGCTGGTAAGACATTTGAAATAGAAACGCGTGTTCTTTAAATAATCGTGACCCAGAGGCTTATATGCGAGGACCCGTGAGGCTAGCCTTCTGATCTCTCTCTCTCTCTCTCTCTATCTATCTTGTATCGAGAAAGTAAAACTGATCTAATATCTTTTGATGCAACGTGTATACATTCGTGCAACACAGCATCTATTAATTTCTGATTATTCAAACTGATAACTTAATTTCAATTCTTCAGATTAATTCACTTGAAAAGCCATTCTTGTCATTTGTAAAATCAGTGGTATGAAAACACATTGTGTTCATTACTAATATTTAAATGGTACAGATTAATTGCATGTATTTATTTGTTGTCATTTGAAAAACCATTCTTGTCATTTTTAACTCAGTGGGATGAAAATACATTGTGTTTGTTACTATTATTTAAATGGTCATAAATTTTCACTGAACAGAAGTATTTCAGAAATGATGAAGGGAAGTGTCATGCTTAATTATGAATACGAGATAGGGTAAATGTTTGTTCTTCAAAAAATAAAACACGCAATGAGAACTTTTAACTTATAAACATAATTATCATCGGTATTATCACAATTAGGCCATAGATTTTTGTATAAATTCATATTTTTAGAAAATACAATTAAATTACTTTTCATTCTGTGAATGTAATAACTAAGTAGTGCTTTTCTTCCATAAGTGCATGAAAATTTCAATTTCAGTTAACACCTAATATTACCACTTGCGACTTATAATAAGCATTTATGATTCATTGAGTTTTAAGTTAACGCTTAGCCAACCGAATGGGTCACCCATTCTTTCCTCTGCCATTGATTCTATTTACTTTCGTCGTTAGTCGTTCACGGTTCACCAGATGCATTTTCTGTTCATTCAAAGTACCATTTTTAACCCTTTGCACTCGAGAGGTGACCGTCAGTCGTTTAATGATACTAACTTCAAAAATTTTCAAATTCGAAATATTTACTATGATTCACGTATATTAAACTTCATTTAGTTTAGTTAAGTCGTATATTAAAATTTACATATATGACTATTCAACCTCTGAGTCTGACTAATAAACAAATTAACTAAAATCTGAAAATTTGCGAAACCATCATTTGGTGACCGTTAGTCGTTTAATGATACTAACTTCAAAAATTAAAAATTCGAAATATTTACTATGATTCACCTATATTAAACTTCATTTAGTTTAGTTAAGTGGTATATTAAAATTTACATATATGACTATTCAACTTCTGAGTCTGACTAACAAACAAACTAAAATCTGAAAATTTGCAAAACAATCATTCTGTGACCAACAATATTAATTTCAAAAATTTTCAAATTCGAAATATTTACTATGATTCACGTATATTAAACTTCATTTAGTTTAGTTAAGTCGTGTATTAAAATTTACATATATGACTATTCAACTTCTGAGTCTGACTAACAAACAAACTAACTAAAATCTGAAAATTTGCAAAACAATCATTCGGTGACCAACAATATTAATTTTAAAAATTTTCAAATTCGAAATATTTACTATGATTCACGCATATTAAACTTCATTTAGTTTAGTTAAGTCGTATATTAAAATTTACATATATAACTATTCAACTTCTGAGTCTGACTAACAAACAAACTAAAACTAACTAAAATCTGATTTAAATTTCAAATTCGAAATATTTACTATGATTCACGCGTATTAAACTTCATTTAGTTTAGTTAAGTCGTATATTAAAATTTACATATATAACTATTTAACGTCCGAGTCTGAACTAACGTCTGAAAATTTGCGAAACTATCAGATGCTAGGATTACGATATCCCGTGATAGGGGACAGCCGAGTGCAAAGGGTTAATAATTTCAACTCCAATTCAAGACTAACTTGTAACAAAATGTAAATAGAATCAATCGTAGAGGAAAGAATGGGAAATGTCCCCATGTTAATCGTTGGTTAAGTGTTAAGGAAAAATGAATCAAGCGACACGTAGGGGACGAACGAAAGAGATATTTTTGGAATATTTCTGGATTTCACGTTTGTTGGAAAACATTCAACCATAACATCCCTACGTGTTACCCTTGAAATATTGATTTCGAAGTGGCAATAGATCTCGTAGATCCTGATCAAATCTGGTTGATGATCTAATCGCGTGCGACAGTTGTAAACAATATCTTGACGCGGGTATTCATGACGTTCGTCCACGTGTTACCTCGGAGAGCTTTCGAAGTCATCACACGTTTCTCGTATTTTCCTCGGGGTCCAGGTTCGGTTTGGCGGTTTCAGCTGGTTCGTTGCCAAAATATCGAAAGTGTGCGTATTTTGGAATCGTTCGCCGCGGCAACGAAACATCGGCGACAACAAACAAAACATAGATCGTTTGTGACGAGGAAAATTGATCTGAGTCAACAACTTTTTTTTTTTTTTCAAAACTTATCCCTTGGCTCCGTTGCTTAGACATTCTGTATTCGATATGATTGCATTCCAAATGCTTTGTCATTAACCCAAATTATCCCACCGTTGCCAAATGACAACAATGGATCGAATCATATTATGACCATTTTTTGATAACTGTTTTCTGCATTGTTGTGAATTAAAGTATGCAATTCATTTTTGTATAGATGTGTGTTTCACATTATTGGTTAATGAGTCAGCCTGTGTAATAGTGTCGTTTGTGAGAACG
>JAOPTO010002140.1:123-33251 GCA_033822845.1 Tetrapedia diversipes | reverse complement strand
GATATTAACTTCAAAAATTTTTAAATTCGAAATATTTACTATGATTCACGTATATTAAACTTCATTTAGTTTAGTTAAGTCGTGTATTAAAATTTACATATATGACTATTCAACTTCTGAGTCTGACTAACAAACAAACTAACTAAAATCTGAAAATTTGCAAAACAATCATTCGGTGACCAACAATATTAATTTTAAAAATTTTCAAATTCGAAATATTTACTATGATTCGCGTATATTAAACTTCATTTAGTTTAGTTAAGTCGTGTATTAAAATTTACATATATGACTATTCAACTTCTGAGTCTGACTAACAAACAAACTAACTAAAATCTGAAAATTTGCAAAACAATCATTCGGTGACCAACAATATTAATTTCAAAAATTTTCAAATTCGAAATATTTACTATGATTCACGTATATTAAACTTCATTTAGTTTAGTTAAGTCGTGTATTAAAATTTACATATATGACTATTCAACTTCTGAGTCTGACTAACAAACAAACTAAAATCTGAAAATTTGCAAAACAATCATTCATTGACCAACAATATTAATTTTAAAAATTTTCAAATTCGAAATATTTACTATGATTCACGCGTATTAAACTTCATTTAGTTTAGTTAAGTCGTGTATTAAAATTTACATATATGACTATTCAATTTCTGAGTCTGACTAACAAACAAAGTAACTAAAATCTGAAAATTTGCAAAACAATCATTCGGTGACCAACAATATTAATTTTAAAAATTTTCAAATTCGAAATATTTACTATGATTCACGCGTATTAAACTTCATTTAGTTTAGTTAAGTCGTATATTAAAATTTACATATATAACTATTTAACGTCCGAGTCTGAACTAACGTCTGAAAATTTGCGAAACTATCAGATGCTAGGATTACGATATCCCGTGATAGGGGACAGCCGAGTGCAAAGGGTTAATAATTTCAACTCCAATTCAAGACTAACTTGTAACAAAATGTAAATAGAATCAATCGTAGAGGAAAGAATGGGAAATGTCCCCATGTTAATCGTTGGTTAAGTGTTAAGGAAAAATGAATCAAGCGACACGTAGGGGACGAACGAAAGAGATATTTTTGGAATATTTCTGGATTTCACGTTTGTTGGAAAACATTCAACCATAACATCCCTACGTGTTACCCTTGAAATATTGATTTCGAAGTGGCAATAGATCTCGTAGATCCTGATCAAATCTGGTTGATGATCTAATCGCGTGCGACAGTTGTAAACAATATCTTGACGCGGGTATTCATGACGTTCGTCCACGTGTTACCTCGGAGAGCTTTCGAAGTCATCACACGTTTCTCGTATTTTCCTCGGGGTCCAGGTTCGGTTTGGCGGTTTCAGCTGGTTCGTTGCCAAAATATCGAAAGTGTGCGTATTTTGGAATCGTTCGCCGCGGCAACGAAACATCGGCGACAACAAACAAAACATAGATCGTTTGTGACGAGGAAAATTGATCTGAGTCAACAACTTTTTTTTTTTTTTCAAAACTTATCCCTTGGCTCCGTTGCTTAGACATTCTGTATTCGATATGATTGCATTCCAAATGCTTTGTCATTAACCCAAATTATCCCACCGTTGCCAAATGACAACAATGGATCGAATCATATTATGACCATTTTTTGATAACTGTTTTCTGCATTGTTGTGAATTAAAGTATGCAATTCATTTTTGTATAGATGTGTGTTTCACATTATTGGTTAATGAGTCAGCCTGTGTAATAGTGTCGTTTGTGAGAACGTTCAGAATTTCAAGAACTGCAAAACAAAATAATTATATTTACATCTTTCTAAGGGCCATAATAACTCGCTTATGTAGAAAATTCATAACTTTTAGAAACAAATTTTTCTAGAACATAACGGGTTAAGTTGTTTTTCAACCTATTTTTGTAGTTAAAGTCATGAAACAATGTTACGTTGAGATTGAACGATGTTAAAGACGTATTTTCTACGAAGAAATCAGAATTTTGTCTGAAAAAGGGATTGTTGCATATAAAGAAAAGGAATGTATGGAATGCTAAGGGTTGTACTTCCATTTTACGTGATTCCACCCATTTCCGTGCAATTCGGTTAATAAAATAATTTTTCTTTTTTTTCTTTAATTTTGTCTTAGATCTCTTTCATAATGCAATATTGTCAATTTTCAATATCAATATCAATTTTCGATAGGCATAAAAGTCAATAAATGAGGAACGATGAACGATGAATGTTAATTATTGGTATAAATCGAAAATGCTTTCGTCGTTCATCGTGTTGCGATTTCGATGTTTCTAATAATAATTGCGCGAACGAATGCAAGTTGCCCTTGTAAATTTCTACCTGCCGAAATGTTCATAGCGCAAACTTGTTACATGACACCCACGCGGGATATTAATAGTAAAGGTCTGGTGACTTTGAAACCTAATACCTGAATGGAAAAAGACTGGTCGAGAGGGGGCGTGATTCTTCACTCGTTCGCGTTTCTAGTAGAACAACTACGTATCTGACCAGACAGTGTGTTGATACGTCTAGAGAACGCAATAGGGAACAGTCGAAAATCCAAAATGGATAAAGTCTTCATAACTTCTTGAAAAGATAATAATTAAATTGCACCTAGTTCATCGTATTATGTCTCCTAATTAGGTATTCACGATCTTAAGTATTCTAGTATCAAACATACAATACAGAACCTAAATAGTAGTAGGTTTATTCAAAACTCCACTTGTAAGCAAATGATACTACTTAAAATCTCCAGAAATCATTAGTTCTTTAAATGTTGGAAGCAGGTATAGATCCTCTGCAAACGACTAAACACAAATGCAACAAAAACACCAACAAAAAGAGTTACACAGATTTAATAATTAACCCTCCGACTATAAACAGCATCTAGTATTCATCAATGCAACGGTAACCGTTACTTGTGCCATTTCTATTCCCTAACGACCCGCCAATCAACCGGGTTAAAAGCGCAAGCGAAAGAACTCACTTTAAGGGTGACCTGGGTGAACGCAGGAGGTTCATCGACCTTCGACTTCGAGTCCCTCCTGGAGTTGAGGGTCCAGGGTGCCGTGGGCATAGGCAAAGGCGTGGGACCATCCTTGACCCAGGGCGGCCTGAAGGTGGTCCTCTGCGGTGGTTGACCACCGGCACCTGGCATTCTTCTCTGCTCTCTCTCTCTCTCTCTCTTTCTCTCCCTCACTCTTTCCCCCAATCAAGCTGCTTCCTCTTCCTCTCTACTGTAGCTTCGATTCTTCCTGCCTCGATGTTGCCTATCGTCAGGGGTCGAGTAGAGATACGCACCAGAGGGTACTGGGCTATCAGAACTCTCGAAGACCGCGAGAGACGGCGAGGGATCCTCTCGAGGACGTGTACGATGCGCTACTGACGGACTCCTGGACGACGGGATGAATAGGTGGGGGAGAGTTTCGGTTTTACGTGGGAGAGAGAGAGCCACGACCCACTTTTCTCGAGGCGTTTCACTTCGAGGGAAATCTTCCGGATTGTCCTCGCGGTGGTTCTCCGGTCCCGTCGGACCTAGGGGAGGACAGACAGCGTCTCGCGACTCGAGCCGAATGGGTATTTCCTTTCGATGGCTGATGGATCGTAGAAGAACCGTCGAAGTCGGCGAAGTGGTTCAGAATTTTCGGGAGTCTGGGAAAGATCGGGACCTGGACCACGCGTCAGGGCCGCGACTGCACCTCCCTAACCGCGCGATATTTTCGTCGGCGTGACGTCACGGAGAGACGCAAGCTCGAAATAGAAAACGGTCCTCCTCTTCTAGGATGCTCTCGGTGACTCTCTCGGCCGAGAAACGTCTCCTCTCTTGATCCTACGACGCGCAGTCGGCGTCTGTTTCCGATGACGACGAAGGTCGATCGATCGTCACGCTCGGCCTGTGCTAGCAAAACATTGCTCGATAAATCTCTTCTCGATCTAGTAACGTTTTGGCGCTTTGCGTTCTACTGGTAAAACGAGGGAATTGTGATATATACGTATAGTAGAGCAAGAGTTGAAGACTGAAGAATAATTCATTTGCATGTGGGAATTGTATAGTGAAGGGAACTCAGGTTTTAACTCGATCAATATTGAGTGCAATATTTTTTGTATGTACTGGGAATAATAATATTTTATGTACACTCCCATTGAAAAGCTTTAGGGCACAAGACACGAGAATTATGAATTTTGAAGATTTATTTTTGAATAATAATAATAATGAGTGTTCTAAGACTTTTGCAGGGATGTAGCAGCATTTCACTGTATAAGATAGTGTACAATTACTTTTGATAAAGACTATCTCATTAATAAAGCGATATAACTTCTGTCGTACTTTTATTCAAGGTCATTGAACCTTGCCGATCCCTCATCAAATTCGAACTAATTTCAAGATATCATCATTGCAGTTTTGTCCTGTTTCAAGGGCTGGACGGCACCGGGAGAGGCAGTACCAGCGTGCCGCGCAGAAACACAACGACGAGTACCTCAAGTACGATTATTACCAGCAGATCGCGAATTACTTTGAGCGAGAATGCCGAATTGCGAAACACTATGATTCGTGGAATTACAGGAGCTTAGATCCGAAAGGAGAACGCGAGAAAGCTAGGAAAGCGGAAGGGCTCCGGGTCAGAAGGAACAAATTGAGAACTCTGTTAAAGGAGGAAGATGAGATCTATAGTAAAGAGTTAGAGGAACAGAAACAATCGAAGCGTCGATCGAAAGAGTCGTCATCGTTGGAGTGCTTAAGGCAAAAACGCGAGGAACAAGGCCTGTACCTACCAAGAACTTGCCGAAGGTACCAGTCCTACTTCATCCGTCCCACAGAGTCGAACGGTCTGCACTGGAACAAGCCGGAAAACACCGATCTACGGTACTCCCGTATCTGCAGAGACTCGACCAACCTGATTCATCAGAACGTTCAGAATTCCGATCGTCGCAGAAGTTCTAAGATGAGCGAGGACAAAGACATTTTCGCGCATGAACACGAGAACACAGACTCGCCGCAGGAGTCCTCCGGTTCTTCCGCTGACCACGGCAACGAATTCTTAAGGCCTGGCTCCAGGTATTCGGCTCGATACGCTCGCAGAAGCTTGGAGAACACCAACGTGAGGGGCGACGACTATGATACCGCTTATCCGCTGAACAAAACACCGAGTACGTCCTCCGGTGCTTACGGTTCGAGCGATAAGTGTCAATATCCGAACGGAGAACAGTTTATACCCGGGGACAATAAAGAAAATAAGGGGAGTGGTGTTGGGTTGCATGCACCCCAAAGTGTAACATCGGACATCGTCGGACAAGAGGATGCTGCTCGTCAACCCTCGAAGGATAGCAAGCACGATGTGCACGATATAGTTGATGCGTGTAGCAATGCATTGTTGCCTGAGCAACAAGCGTCTGATAGCATGATGGACAGGAAGCATGGCATTGAAGCGAATCAGGACACGAACGATACCCAGCTGGACTTTGATAAAATTGGTATCGAGTTGAGCTCTTACCAGAAGGACATCTGGAAGCAAATGTTCCTCTACCTGACCTACACAGAGTTGGAATGCAAGATCAGCGACCTGGCCAAGAGGGAGGTACAGGCGTGCAACAGGCAGTGCTGGGACGAGGCTTTGCGGCTGATGGACATGAGGAACAAGCTGGAGCTGATTCGCGGGAAGCAGTTGTACAACATGGATAACCTCGGCCTGAACGAGGAGATGAGGAGGCTACGACTGAATCAGATCGAGAAGAGGGAAGCGGAACTTGTGAAGCGAGAGAAACTGTGCATGGATTCGACGATGTACAGGTAAAAAAGATTTCGATTTTGGTAACATGGACTCGTGACCGTGAGCGGTTCTAAGGGTCTAGGACGACGAACAGCGCATCTCCTGGCTTCTCGAATTAGTCGAACACTGTCGATGTTGCAACCGAAAACTATGATTCATTCACTTGGTCTCTTATACGCTCTTACACGCGTCGAGTGTTTCGTAAATGCATGCCAAGACGTTCGTCATCCTGCACGCCCTACATTCGCTCCTCGATAAATGGCGAAGCAAGATGGCGGCTCGCGATTGAGTCTTTAGCAATGCGAATGGTGATCGTAAGAAAGAATCGGTTTGGTAGTTGCTGCCTTCTCGTTCTTGCTGGTTTCTTTTGGAAGTCCTGTTTTTATTCAGACAACGTGGCATTATTTATTTTTCTGTTCGTTCTTCATGCGTTTCTAGATGTTAAGGACTTTGGTAGATTATTTATATTGCAGATCTTAATCGTACTGTAATGTTGTTTTTAGCGAGAACGCAAAGGCCCTATGGATAAATTGGGAGCGCGATGACAGAAAGTTTACTGTGACAGAGGCAATAAAAGAGATGGAGAAGTTGATGGACGATTTAGAGAAGCAGTGGAAGAGCATGACAACATATCAGAGGCAAAGAATCTCACGGTCGTATCGAAGCGTGATGAACCATTCTGCTTTGCAAGAGGAATACAAACTGTCTGCGGCCCTTAATGCGGCGAAGATAAAATCCGTCCCGAGTTCCTTTAAGTAGGATCGCCGCAGGATTTTTTATAAATTCACGAGCTCGATTTTATCGCGCCAAGCTTAACAAATCATTCAATGTTTTGTGTTACACGCTATTTCAATAGTAATATATTTTATTTCGTTAATTTCAAGAAAATTCGGGAGTACGTTTTAATTGCAATAAAACAGAACGAGAAAAAAAATAAAATAAAATAAAGAAAGATACGTTTAGTAATTAATAATTGAATTACTGAAGACTGATTATATTCAATATTTTAAGTACTTGAATATGTAATTACTATGGTATGCAATATCCTATACTTGCAGAAATTATATATTTAATCACTGAATTTATTTGTATCCTGTCATTTTAATTTTATCACTGGCTAATATCACTTTGCGATGTTAACACTTTGCCGTCCGGCCTGTTTGTAACCATTTCTTCGCTTGACGCCGGCAGAACTGATCGTGTTACTTCGCTTGTCGCCGGCTGTTTTTGGGGAGATTGAGAGATGATAAATTTCAAGTTTTACTAATCTCATCGGTAGTTCTCACGAGTTTTCAATCAAAATTCAATTCAAAAAATGTACATATGTAAATAAATGTAAAATTTTTTTGTTTTATATATTTGTTTATTTACATTTTCTTTGGTACTTATTTAGTATTTCTCCTTTAAATGATACGAAGCAAAACAATCACCAACATGTAATGCAACTCCACACGACCTGCATATCAAACTTCTTGTTTTTCTTTTCTTGTTTTTGGTACATACAACGCAACTTCTTCGTTTTCGTTTATTGCTTTCGGAAATGAATACTAACTAGTGACGTATATAACTTATTCCATTTAAGTAAATTAGCAACGAAACCCCACAGATCATCAACGGAATGCAAACGATACTAATGTGCTGTCGCCTGCCAGTTCTTTACGCGAAACACCACAGTGGTGTCGCCGGACGGCATAGTGTTAATAAATTATAATTTATTATTATTACTATTATTATTGCTCTATTATAAACTTTTTCTACTCAACGTAATTTACGATTTATTTAATTATATCACAGATATTTATAACTATATTTTATAAGCAACATTACTGCGTGTTGTGTTATTGACTTTAAAATAAAATAAATTACGTTTGACGTTCGAACTTTATTTATATTAATTTTTTATTCATGAATATTTACCGTACTCTTTAATATTCAACATTTCATAACGCATTTACTATATTTCAATATTTTACTATACATTTTACTACGGAATGTTTTTTTCATTTATATGCGTACAATATAAAGAAATGAATTTCAAATTTACCGCCGAGGATTGCATGCCGATAATATTTGAATTTATTTTTTGTGCAGCATGCAAGATGGCGCAACGAGGCAGGCTTGCTAGTGATAGAAATAGCGCGCAATATTTGTGCTTGCTGCAGTCGAATTATGTTTATTTATAATCCGAAGACACGTGCGACCGGTGGTTAGAGTTTTGAGCTGCAAGGAGAGCCTAATTCTCAGCAAAAACAACTCTGACTTTGCAGAAAAACCAGTTTTACAGACTTCCTGGAATTACGGCGGTTCTTCGAACGGTGAGTTTGTCAATGTACATATATCGACACACATTTCACCGTAAAATCAAAGGTGCAACAAATAAGATATATTATTATTATTATCCGTCTGTAATAAATTGATCACGTAACACGATATTACATGCTCCAACGAACGCATTACAATTTTTCAAGATTGCAACTGCGATAAATGCTAGCCGTACCACGAATTCCGAATAGAACCAGTTTTTTCATTGGTCGCACGCGTTTGGTCACGAGTCGTGGAAAATAAATCGAGGGTGGCGGGCATTAGCACTTTATTATTGCCACGGTTCTTGTTCGAAACTGTTAATTAAGGGGCGACCAGTTTTTCGTCTCGACGTTGAGGGCGCGAAAGAATTTCCGTGGAATTCGCGGCAGAGTAGGCTAGGTGGTCGCCATTAATCCTCGAGCATGCTCGGTGACAACGTCCAAATTAGTCGGCCGATCCGTTAAAAGCTGCGTTTCCGTGGTAGGCGGGCATTATATTCGCCGCGCTCAAAGCGCCACATGGTACGTCGCGCGCGAACGTGCTTGCGTAGTCACCTTCAGAGTGCGCTACGGGAAACATGTTTGTATATACGACGCGACCGAAGCGTTAATGCACGAATACCGGCTTTTCGTAAATTACTAGAAAACCATTGAACATTAAGGATCCTGTACGAAAAATGCAAAAAACCGTAAGAGGAATCTTTTGTTATTACTTGAACAGGTTATGGGTTTACATACATCTTAATTATTATATTTTTCTATTCGTAACTGATAAGTACCACTTATATGAATTTATAACCATTAACAATTTTATTTTTATACAATATTACTTAGTAATTCTCGTAGAAAGTATATATATGTTTAATTGTCACTGCAAAACTCAAAGTTTTTTACGCGATTTCATGATTTTTTTGAAAAGATCTTTTATTACTTAAACAGGTTATGCGTTTACATATATCTTAATTATTATATTTTTTTATTCGTAAGTGCTAGGTACCATTTATATGAATTTATAACTATTAACAATTTTATTTTTATACAGTATTACTTAGTAACTCTCGTAGAAAGCATATATGTTTAATTGTCACTACAAAACCCAAAGTAGCCCAAAGTTTTTTACGCGATTTGACGATTTTTCCGAAGAAATCCTTCGTCTATAGAAACATCAATTTTTCCAAAATCAAAGAAGCTTCTCAAAAAATTGAAAATTCAACAATTTCCCTGTATATTCACTCATATACTCCATGCATTTTAATCTCACGTCCGTACCGCGTCAAACGACACAGCTTTTTTTTTTGTCACGAACGAGATACGTTTTGACCTAAAAATGGCCGAAAGTAAAAAAAAAAAAAAAACTGGTTCCCCCGCCGTAGTCTTCAATTACACAGGGACAAAAGCCCCACCAGAACAGTTGTCCCTCTCAAAGGGATAAATCCTGAGTCGATCCGCGGGCGAAATGGACCCAAGTCCAACAAACTACTCATCACGTTCCCGTGTGCCCTAACGACTGTACACAGTCGAGGTTGCATCCTCGTGGTATTTTTTCAGCGGGTCATCGATCTCGAACAAATTTTTGTGTTAACATTTAAATCACAACCAGCTCGCACACACGCACATACACACGTACACATAAACGCTATATATCTGGACCGGGGCTAAGCTTGTACCGAACAGAAACGGGCACAGAGAAAGGGAGAAAGAGAGAAGGAGGGGGAGAGAAAGAAATATAGTTTGTAATACGTGCATCGTGCGTGCAATGGCCCGTGAAAGCTGACTGTCTGCCCGGCACCCAAGAGAAGAGGGATGCAGCCACGCCAGCTATGTTAATTAAACGCGTTTCTAGCCCCCGCATAGGAAATCAGAGAAAAAAGGAGACGAGACGAGCGGTGCTCGAGGAGATGGGGCAACGTGAAAGAGGGTGCCGGCTAATAACACGTCCCGTACGACGAACGCACGCCACACGCCCGTCTCCTTCTTCTTCTTCTTCTTCTTCTTCTTCTGCTGCTTCAGCATCCTCCTCCTCCTCCTCCTCTTCTTCGTTCTCCATCTCTGGTCGCGTCTTCTTCTTTTCTCGTTCTCCTTCCACTAACCCTTTTTTGTCCTCCCCCCCTCGCCTGTCTTCTCGGATGCTAGAGTGTCGTGAGGAGTACCGCGGGTTGCTGGTAAGTTGGCGGTCGAAAGAAATGCGGGGCTGATTGGTTGCAGCCATCAGGGGCCCACCTTTTCGAATTGGATTGTAGAAATAAGGCTTGTATAGCTTGCTATGATGTCGATTGTATACTTTTCGAAAGAAGTAGTCTTTCAAAATTGTATATTCGTTATTTTCGTTAGGTTGTGTTAAAGTTGAGAATATTCCTTCGCCATAGTCGGAGATTAATGTGAATTTGTAGGCGGGTTGTACAAATATAAAACAGAACGTGTTGTGTATACTTCATTAGTATTATACTTGCAGCATACTATATTCTAGATCCTTGTTATTTAGTAGTACAAAGCAGTGTACGATTCTAATAGTAGGGTAAGGTTGTTCAAGTCGTACCCCTTAAGAAGAAATCTGAATAAAACTTAGGATTTATCGAATAAACAGAAATTAACACTATTCCTACCGACACTTCACGTGTACCTATTTCTACCGCGACATTCCCACGTCAGACAGACTACAAATTTTTTTTTGAAAAAATAAACAACGAGAAAAGAAGTGAATATTGAAAAATGTATTATACGTGTATCTGAGAAGAAGTCTAAAGTTTATGTATGAAATTCTAATCGAAATTTTAAAAAGTTTATATTTAAAAAGTCGTGGTAGCAATAGTGTTAAATGTGTTATTCAAAACTTGCGTTAATATTGTTATTATTTATTATAACGAAGTTGGTGAAACATTTGATCGATTCAAATGTACATTTGCTTGTGATTGTATGCGCTGTTGCCGCTGTAGTTCGTTCAGAATTCAAGTGGAGCAACCTTACCCTATAACTGCAAGTGAAATGTTGATTTTCGAAGAATCTCGGTACCATTATAGGGCACCAATTTACACGGAAATTGCGGCTGTTCCGGTTTGACGCGTACCAACGCATAAAAACCGCGTTAACCGTGCGGGGGAGGAAGGAAAAAAAGGAAGGAAATAGTTTAAAGGGCCGGGCTAAAGTTACACCAGCGACAAATTAGTCGGCCAATAACAGGTCTGAGGGGTTGTGCAGGGTTTCACGGAAACGCAGACATGGACCATGTGGCTCCCCATAAATGGGAAGCAATGGAGACAGCATATGTGTGACAAGCGCTTAATCATCGACGAGGAAAATTTTCTGTCGTCGACGGTGTCGCTGGTTGATCGATGAAAAGAACAGAAAAAGTTCGTTTCTCAAAACTCTCGACATTATTCATATATATATAGATAGATATATAATATCTCCGAGGAAATCTTTGCTGATTCTTTAACCCTTTTTAAGGCAGAGGCGATATATTTACCACCAACAAAAACTTCAGCAAACTCAAATTCAGCTTGCATGTGACTCTGTTGACGGGCAGTGGGAATATTTTTACCACCTATTTTTCCAAAACTTCCGAAATAGTTAGTGTTTTTCTTTTAAGTTTATTTTTGTTATATAAATAAAAACATGCCAAAAATATAAGCGCAAGTTATTTTATTACTCCGAATCCTTCTGCCTTATAAAGGGTTAACACATTCGTCGCCACGTCACCCAAATATGGGTGACGCTCTTTTTCTTAACACTATTCCTACCACGACCGGTCAAATGACCATTTTTAACCCTTTGCGGACGAGTGTCGGATATATCCGCCCAACTCTCGCGCTGCGACTGGCGTTTGTCTGACGTAAACGACACGTATAAGATTTGCATGGGTATACTAGCCTAAGAAGTCAAGTTGACCGAAATTTGTTTGTTTATGATTTTGTTAGATTTTATGAAAAACTTATTTAAATACAGCTTTAGTTTTTATAACACAAATGCGCGACGTAACTATTTTCTTTACTGCTTCGTCCGCAAAGGGTTAAAATTTCGATTAGAATTTCATAGATACAACGTAATTGAATCGCCTTTAAATTTTAGACTTCTTCTCACATATACGTATAATACATTTTTCAATATTCACTTCTTTTTTCATTGTTTATTTTTTGAGAAAAATTTGTAGTCTCTCTTACGTGGGAATGTCGCGGTAGGAATAGGTATGCGTGAAGTGTCGGTAGGAATAGTGTTAATATTATTTGCCTGACATTTTAAAAAACGAACCAAGTGCGATATTCATGATTTTACGAGAATTCAAATGTTTATACGAGCAAGTAACGGAATAGAATGCAGACAGGGACGTAGTTTTCATCTAAGATATCGACTATATTTCTGCACATTACGCACCTTCCGCCCTTTTTTACGCACTCAAGTTTCCCATAAACGCATAAAAATCCGCAGTCTATGAATCATCATACCAGCCAACACCACGACACCTACTTTTAACGATCGACTGATTTTTCCCGCATTCTGAGCATACCTAACGGGTGTCCAAGAGGTCTCTGTCCCAGCCATACGCCGATTACACGAACCTCGAAGGAGTCCACGTCCCCGTGTCCGTTACCTATCGATAATTCATCGAACCCTCTCCCGTTCGTCGCATTCAATTATCGAGCCGATAACGCGATTAAAATCCGCCGCGGCACTAGCCACCGCGTCGCCGTAAACACCGATTATAATATATTATTTTATTTAACGGTTATTTAATACCACGGCCAATAATCGCCGATTCACCGTTCGCGATCGGGTTCCAGGTTTCATAGAGCGTATAATGAACTCTCTCCGGGCAGAAACACCGAGTGAACAAAAATTTACATAATACCGCCCTCCCCCCTTTAACCCCCTACCCGTCACCCCTGCCCACCCCCAGCCGGTGTTCACTTCGTTTCGTCGCGAATAATCGAATCAATTTTCCCCCGACCTCTGCGTATTACCGGCAACAGAGACAAAGACGCAGCAGAATATACAGAGAGACAGGGGGGGGACAAAGGAGAGAGAGGGAGAGAGGCAGAGGAGAGAGAGAGAGATGCGGGAGAGGGAGAGGGAGGGAAAGAGTGAGATGGGTGGAGAAAGAGAGAGGAAGGGAAAGAGAGTGATGAGGGGTGAGGGGGAGAGAGAGAGTGAGATGGGTGAAGAAAGAGAGAGATGGGGAGGGAGAGAGAGTGAGATGGGTGAAGAAAGAGAGAGATGGGGAGAGAAAGAGAGTAACATGGGTGAAGAAAGAGAGAGATGGGGAGAGAGAGAGAGTGAGATGGGCGAAGAAAGAGAAAGATGGGGAGACGGAGAGAGAGTGAGATGGGTGAAGGAAGAGAGAGATGGGGAGAGGGTGATAGAGAGAAAGAGAGAAACTGGGTGAGGGAGAGAGAGGGGGGAGATGGGTGAAGAAAAAGAGAGATGGGGAGAGCGAGAGAGTAATGAGGGGAGAGGGAGAAAGAGAGAAATTGGGAGAGGGAGAGAGAAATGGGAGAGAGAAAGAGAGAGAAGAAAAAAATTAACGTATCATCAATGTGCGTGTTCCAACAACTTTGTACGCGTTTCGTTACACTCTTCCGGTTCTGCTGCTGCTGCTGCTGCTGTAGTCCTTCGACTGCGGCATAGCGGACGCGTGCAAATTGAGTTTAAAGTGGCCGAAATTGCGAACGAAATTTCACCCGAATGCTCCTCCGGACGATTATACCACAATTTGCCTCTTAATCTCCCTCTCCCGCCCTCTTCCTGATTCCCTCCGCGGCGCCCTTCGTTTCTTTTTTTTTTTGTCCGTTCTGTGTACCCGCGAATCGATACTTAATTGCGCGCGAACCGGGTGTTCCCGTTCGGCAGCCGCGCTTCTCGGAAGCATTAAAGTTAGCGGAACTTCTAAAAGGGACAAGGAGGCACCGGGTATCGCGAACGATTGCGAAAAAACGGCGCTGTACCGTTGTGGAAGGGCAAGGGTGAGAGACGCGCGGGACAGAAGTTGATCGAAAGTCGAAGGAAAATGCTGGAAAGGATGCTTTGAATTTTGTATTTCGTTGAAGCCACGTAAAAATCTGTCGCATTTTGTGAACACATGAATGTCCGCTTAATTGCCGCACGATTTGTTTCGTTGTCGATCATTTTTGTCGGGGGTGGTAGGTGGTTGGAGAACGGTTCGGTTTTGGTTTGTTGGTTATGATCGGTAGTTCGAAACAAGGAAACAAAATGGTTGACGTATAAGCAGATGACAATACTCATCGAGTGTACAATGCCGATGGTTGCTTCGTGGAAGCGGTTCCAAGAATCGCGATAATTAAGCAGGCACTACTGTACTATCAGGTGTATTTTACGGATTATGTGTAGTTGCATAAAGATCCACAGTCTAGTAGACAAAGCTCGCTTATTGTATGTGATATACGAGTATATTGATTTTATAAGTGAAAGATTTTGTAAGTGAAAGATTTTATAAGTGAAAGATTTTATAAGTGAAAGATTTTGTAAGTGAAAGATTTTGTAAGTGAAAGATTTTGTAAGTGAAAGATTTTGTAAGTGAAAGATTTTATAGGTGAAAGATTTTGTAAGTGAAAGATTTTATAAGTGAAAGATTTTGTAAGTGAAAGATTTTATAAGTGAAAGATTTTGTAAGTGAAAGATGATTTCATTATCGTATACCGTGCAATAAGCGGGATGCTGATATTATTAGTGTGAATCATGGATTTTCAGAGAAATTTGTATTTCTGTGAATATCACTGAAGAATAATATCCAGATACAGATTGATTCGTTTCTTGAGTATCATAACGTTCAGTTTTCGGTACTTTTGAAAATTTCCTACAGAAATATTTCGTGAAATTGCATATACAGCGCTGTAACGATTAATATATATCGAAATTTTATAACAAACACCTATCCTATGGTTTTCTTCCACGGTGTAACGTAACAACGAAGCAGTTTTGTTTGGAAAAGTTGGCGGATCGCTGCCAAAACCGAAGCAACGCGATAAATCTTCGTACGGAAAGTTCGTGTGTGCGCGCGCGCGCAGCGAGTTCCGCCGAAAATTTATTCCCTTCGTTATCACGAAGTAGTTTCGCGTCGGCCTTGAACGTTCATGCACCCCCTTGGCCATGATACTGGGTCCAAAGGTGTGATTTCACCGGACACATTAAATCTTCCCGATCTTAATAGTTTTTGACACCGTGTACATTCCATTGATGCAAATTATTTTTGTTCGGCTAGCATGAAATTAATAGGGAACAAGAGTTAGGTATGTTCATATAAACACACGGTATATATGCATATAAATTAAAAAAATTAATTATAATATACGTATAAATATATTATTCCATTTTGCATTCTTAAAAATTCATTACCTCATAAACACAGCTGATGAAATGAAGTTTAATAGAAATCTGTTTAAATATTGCAACATACACTATACTTTGGATTATCTGGTGTATTTTTGTAAATTTCATTAATTCTATACCATTCTGTATGTTGAAGTTTTCAATAAATGCTTAAAAACGTGAAAAAGATCTCAAAAACAATTAAAATTGAAACCAAACCTCTGCATTGAGGTTATCTTTAGAAATCCCATTTTGGCGCTAAATTTGAACGCTCGAATGGCAATGAATTACACCAAAAACGAAAACTATTATACCATTAGCCAACAGCTTTCTTCGTTTCATCGGCAACACGTCGAAAAAGGAACTTAGAATAAAGGAGGAACGTAGAGAGGGAGTGGAAAAAAAATGATCTTTTCTGTTTGCCACCTCGAAACGATTTTCTCACGATGTTCATGCCGAGATAATTAAAGCGTGCCTTCGAGAACGGAACGAAATGGAAATGCACGCAACGTGATTTTCGCGAAACCGTTTGCGGTCAGACGGAGACGGTCGGTGCTCCTTTTCGAGTTCAAACGAACCGACAATTTCCCCCCCTCTCCCCTGCTGTTCGTTATTATTTAGAATATTGTCCTTGGTGCCCGCAAACCGGTGAATCGTAACTATTTTCCGGCCGCCAAGCTGGAGGTCGAATGAAGAATTTTACACAGCATCGCCATAACCCATTTTGTTTTCTATTATAACTACAGTGTGTCTGGTAATTTTGTAGCATACGATATTTTTAAACAACCCTTCATAACATTTAGGATGATATTCACACGATTACTGTAATACTAAAGCTAGTAATCGAGATAAATTTAATATTAATTAATATTGAATTTAATCGTCAACTGTTATCGAGGATATCACGTCGTATTGGTATAACAGACATAGAATTACAACATTAATTATGTAATTTATTACGGTTCATACAAATTTTGCTTGAATCTGATTTTTACCTAAACGTGTAACATTTCTATTACAAATCCCTCTAATATTAACCCTTTGCACTCGAGAGGTGACTGTTAGTCGCCAAATGATAATTTCGCAAATTTTCAAACTTTAGTTAATTTCCTTATTAGTCAGACTCAGAGATTAAACAGTGATACATTTAAATTTTAGTATATCACTTATCTAAACTAAATGACGTTTAATATAGGCGAACCTTAGTAAATATTTTGAATTTGAAAATTTGTGAAGTTAGTATCGTTAGACAACTAATGAAAGGTTAACCCTTTGCACTCAATAGGCGACTATTAGTCACCAAATAATAGTTTCAAATTTTCAAACTTTAGTTAATTTCCTTATTAATGTCAGACCCGGAGGTTAAATAGTCGTATACGTAAATTTTAGTGAATGACTCAACCAAACTGAATAAAGTTTAATCTAAGCGAATCTTAGTGAATATTTCGCACTTGAAAATCTTTGAAGTTAATATTATTAGACGACTAACAGTGCAAAGTGTAAAGTAGGTTAATTATCATCCAAGGCAGCAACGATTTTATCCGTTAACTCTTTGAGGCACAGTATTTCAGAAAATAAATAGACCCGTGTTGCACAGAAATTTTGTTGCATTTTAAATTAAACAAAATTGGTATATTTTTATTTACAAAATACTGACATGTTGAAACTTGCCAACACAAACGAACATACGTATAAGATTTTTTTACGGTGTTACCAACTGCTTTACGTAAATAAAACTAAATATAAACCGATGCGCATGCAGCTATTGCAATATTTCGAGGTGGGTCTAAAAACGTCCCACCATGCATTCCCGTGCATCAAAAAGGTGGGACATTTTTAATCCCACCGTGCCCTAAAGAGTTATCTCACCTACAAGATGCTAAACTCAAACGATGGTGAATAACAGGTACAGAATGTACTGAAAGCAAAATTGATTGAAAATCGACTGTTCAGCATCCACGACAATGGACCACACACACGCACCAGACTGAAAACGTTCACCGGTTAAACGTTCTCCCACGCGACTTTTCCGTTTCGCCACCGCTATCTGGTAGAAAACGAAAAGCAGACACTTTTTTCAGTGCGTGCAACGCAACGGGGATCGTAATTACACGCTGAGGGCACATGCGACATTAATTGCAGCCCCGGCGATTATGATTAATCGCCGTGTCGATAATGATTCATTGTCGCGTCTCTAACGATACCTCGCCGCTAACATCTTCCTCAAACGGAGAGGCTGTAATTACAGGGTGAAGGACGGTGACCCGGGTGTTTCGAGGCTCTTTTCAATTTCCAACTCTTTTTAAGCCTCGTCGTTCCAACAATTAACCGACCGCTTCGATTGGAATCGCGCGTGCCGGTTGCGTAACTTTTCCAGCGACACGAAAACGGGTGGCTGGCGACCGCGTCTGAGACGCGGCAATGGGAAATCGAACCGATTCCCCTAGGCTAGGGATATTTTTAGAGCGTCGCTCGAGTCCGGTTCGATGGACCTCGAATGTTTGCAGGAATTCGTGTTCTTGCAAACTACAGCACTGGAATTTACGTATCTAGACTGGAACCTCGATTATACGAATTGACAGGGGGAAAAATGTAACTAGGGTAGTACAGTACGGTGTGGAACCATCCTTATTTGGATGTGGTAACCAAAAATTCTGAAACCGTAGGAATGGAATCTGCATGCTTAGAGTGGAACCTCGATTATACGAATTGACAGGGGGAAAAATGTAACTATGGTAGTACAGTACGGTGTGGAACCATCCTTATTTGGATGTTGTAACCAAAAGTTCTGAAATCTTAAGAATGGAATTTGCATGCTTACGGTGGAACCTCGATTATACGAATTGACAGAGGGAAAAATGTAACTAGGGTAGTACAGTATGGTGGAACTATCCTTATTTGGATGTTGTAACCAAAAATTCTGAAACCGCAGGAATGGAATCTGCATGCTTAGGGTAGAACCTCGATTATACGAATTAACAGGTGGAAAAATGTAACTAGGGTGGTACAGTACGGTGGAACTATCCTTATTTGGATGTTGTAACCAAAACTTCTGAAACCTTAAGAATGGAATCTGCATGCTTAGGGTGGAACCTCGATTATACGAATTGACAGGGGGAAAAATGTAACTAGGGTAGTACAGTATGGTGGAACAACCCTTATTTAGATATTGTAACCAGAAATTCTGTTATCCTGAAGTTTTTCTGGCTACCTGATACAGTAGTGCCCACTTTAGCGTTCGTAGTCGAGACGGAAACTGGACGCTTATGCGGGCAGGTGATTTCATTGAATTGAACTAATACACGCGGACAAAATGCAAGGATTTTGAACTTCGTTTCGTCGTTTGTCAAATCAATATCTGCTATGTGTACGTTTTCATTTAACGATATTCTGGCTGATGCACGTAGCATATTCCTTTAGCGAGCACAGCAGTCTTTTTATACGAAAATTTGTTTAGACAAAACTATCGAAATCTTCAAAAAGTGCACACAGCAAATATTGGTTCGACAGAATGTAGGAATTTCTAACTTCGTTTCGTCGAGTGTAGTCGAATGAAATTCAGCAATGGTCGAAGAGATTTCCAAGAAACGGACGTTAAAGCGGGCACTGCCACGTTCCATACGTCTTTCCAGTTTCAGAAAAGTGTGTCAGTGTGTTGAACTCGTTTAACGCCCTTATACGGTGGCGTTCGTCGCGTTCCACCACGAGTACCGTCGCGAGTTTCTGGTCGCGCGATAGGGGGTGCATAATATTTATAAAATTCATAGCGGACGTCTGGTTGGGTTAATCGGTTTCCCTTAGACGTTGATCAATTTCGTTCAGAAACAGGAGGGAGAAAGAGAGAGAAATTTTCGCCCTCTGAAGCTTCCTTCCCCTTTCATCCTTCGCCCTTTCCCCATCCCCATCTCTCTCTCTCTCTCTCTCTCTCCCTCCCTCCCTCTCGCCCTGTTTCCCTTTCTCGCAATCTGGATGCCCCCGTTTTCGTCCCCTCCTCCTCCCTCCTTTTCGAGTCGCCAAAAAAAATGCCCCTTCGGGCAGGACTCTCGGTAGCTTCCGCCGTTCCGAGATGCTCGCCGCATTCCCGCCTCCGCTTCGTTCCCCACGTCAATGCCGCCACCTCCACCCTCCCGCCCTCCTCCCTCCCTCCTCACCCTCTTTCTCGCCCAAGCAGCAGCTTCTCTTTCCGCTGAGGACACGCGAAGTGAGCGCTGGAACCGTGTACACGCTGCTGCGTCCTACCTGCGGAGACCGATATCGGTGCAATGCACATGGAACGATGACGAAGAGAGGAACAGAGGAAGGGTTAGACAGAGAAAGAACGGGTGTAATATACGTAAATACGGATGCACACGGGTTTCCTTCTCTCGCGAGAGCCTGTTATGTAGAAAAATAAGCGCATGCAGCCACCTAGGCACCCAGGGCTGAGGGAGAGACAGAGAGGAAAAGGGACAAAGCGGCCACCGCCGATGGAAGAAAGAGGGAGGGGAGAGAGTACGCTCTCTCGGACCGTTCACCACCTCTTTCACTCTCCTTCTCTCATTTTCTCTCTCTCTCTCTTTCTCTCTGTGTGTGTCCTCCGCCCGCTCGTTCATCCGTGTGCTCGCGTGTGCCTACGTGTTTCATGTTAGTGGCCCCGTACGCTCGTCTTCGTCGCCCGGCTCGCGCCTCTGTCTGCGTGCACGTACATTAGGTACCTGCGCGTATATATAGGTACCTATCTATAGGTACCAAATGGTAAATGAGAGGGTAGACGCGAGGTCCGGACGCCCGCAGCTAGCGGCGACCCAAAGCTTCGTCTACCGCGGGGCTGTATGTGCCACCGCACGTACCGGGTGATCCGGAAACCCAAGCTTTTTTACCCCGCGGATAACACCCCGATGCTCGCGACGACGTGTGTCGATCATGCACCGGTTGGATCGATTCTTCGATCGACGTGGATCGCGGGAGGGAAGGGTGACGAGTAGGTGGGGATTGGATTTTGAGGCGAAAGAAACGAGGCAATGATGAGAAATTAATAATACTGCGGTGGAACGTGAAATTAGGAATATTGTGGTAGTTTGATGTCTAATGGGATATTGTAATGGTGGATTGTAAATTTATTGTAAAATGGCGGACAAAAGTTTAAGACCAAAGAGTTAATGAAAAGGAATAAATTAATTTATAAGAAATAGCACGATGAAGAAAATTCGTTCAATAAATAGTGTTCTACCGTAATAACGATCAAAATGAATATATAGATGATATCTGTAAACCATAAAACTATGCTATACATTGTCCTCTCGACTCAAACTTTTGACCCATACTGTAGATAATATTATGGGAGTATAAAATTGTTTGCTGTTTTATTGGGTTTTTAATCGGAAATATTGAAGTGTGAACTGTAACATTGTGGTGTCTACTATAAAATGTTGTGAAATTAGCCCTCGCATCTTTCTCGCAAAAAATGATTTTAAATTCAACTTTCCACGAATAACACGGTAATTATTATTATTAAACTCGAAAGAGAACTCCGAAAAATACGACAGCTTTTAGAAAAAAAAATGGAACTTCATTCAAGTTTCAAGTGTACGCTTGTTCGCATAAAGAACAAAAGTGTACGAACACCTTTGTACGATTTTTAAGTTACCCATCATCGAAAATAATAAAATTGTAGAAATCGCTTAAAACTATTTTATTTCCTCATTTATTTAAAATCCAAACACCTGTGCACAATTTTTAAATCACCATCGTCGAAGATAAAAAAAAAAAAATGTTAGAAATCGTTCAAAACTATTTTATTTCCTCATTTATTTCAAAATCGACGCGAAACCCATCGCGAGGGCTGATAGATCATCGGCTACGCGGTAATAATATCCGTTCGCTCGAATTTATTGGTTCGATCATTTTTTAATAAATACCCGGCGAATATTTTCTGGGCCGATTCGTAAAGCCGTTCGAATTGATAGTTTATCGGCCGGCACGAAACGTTTTCGAAGGCAGCGGACAAAAAAGCAGAGCAAGAGAGAGAGAGAGAGCAGGCGTGCGGGAAATGTTGTAAAGTCCAATTCTCGGTGTACATCGCAGTCAGAGATGAAAAATTTTCTATATCGCGGACTATTATCGTTGCTTTAACTGTATTCGCTCGACGCGCTTTTTCAATCGCGCCGCCGGCTGTTGAGTGCATTTTGTTCGCAAATCGGAATGGAACTCGCGGTTTCCCCGCCACAAGGGGCGGAGGGAGCGAAGGGGGGGGGGGCAGAAAAATTGCCACGGTTGCACGAAATTTCATATTTTCCCGCCGTACGATAGGCGATAATTCAGAGGCTGACCGGGAGGCGCATCCCGTTTTGCGATGACAAAAGTACGATCGCAAAAATGTCCTGCACAGGGTGAACGAAAAATCGTAATTATTCGGGGGTACGTCCAAGGACGCAAGAAGTTAATCGAACTTGGAAAATTTTTAGGGAATTATTAGTACTTTAATATCGCTGTCGAGCTTGAAATCTTGAATCATCTTCAATACAGCAATATAAAGTCCATTCATTTTGTGATATGCAGGGTGTTTTTTGTTTTAAGAGGAATAGCTGAGGCAAGCCCTTAGAGGATCAAAAGAATTTTTAGGAAATTATCAAAGGTCTAATTTTTACTTTTGAGTTTAAATCCTCGAATGATCTTCGATGTAGCGATAAAAATTCCATTAATTGGATAATATACAGGGTGTTTGTATTAAAGGGAAGAATTGAAGCCACCCCTTAAAGAATTAAAAAAATCTTCAGGAACTTATCAAAGTTCTAATATTATCTTAGTGTTTGAAATTTCGAATGATCTTCGATAAATAAAAATTCCATTAATTGGATAATATACAGGGTGTTTGTATTAAGGGGAAGAATTGAAGCCACCCCTTAAAGAATTAAAAAAATCTTCAGGAACTTATCAAAGTTCTAATATTATTTTAGCGTTTGAAATTTCGAATGATCTTCAATAAATAAAAATTCCATTAATTGGATAACATACAGGGTGTTTGTATTAAGAGGAAGAATTGAAGCAACCCTTAAGGAATTAAAAGAATATTCAGAAAATTATCAAACCTCTAGTATTTTTTTTTTCTGTTTGAAACCTCGAATGATCTTCGATATAGCGACAAAAATTCTATTAATTAGATGATATACAGGGTGTTTATATTAAGGGAAAAAGTTGAAGCAACCCTTAGAAAATTAAAAATGTAAAATAATATTAAAGGGGTGGGGTAACATATCTTGTAATTTATAATATAGTTTTGTAACAAATATGACAGACATATTTAATAATAAATGGCAAACTATTTAAATATCAAATGCACTTTGCGAACAGTAGATTACCAATACGCCATTTTTACTTGAAACTCATAAAGCTTCTTTAGAAAAGCAATTCTTTTTCTGGAAAAATGAGAGGTATAAGTTCAAAGAACTCTCTGTTCCTGATTTCCTCATGGTAGACTCAGAGATTCTCCAGCTGTTATAATAAACGATCGTCGTATCAGAATGTTTGAACAACACTGTCCGAGCGACGAGTCTCGAACAGGTAATGCAGTGCCTACCGAATTCAATGAGAAGCGTTTCACCGTAGCGTGTAACAGATAGAGGAGACCTGCAGTAGGAGAACTTAATCAATTCGAATCGCGGGGACGATTCCAAAGATCGGTCGAGCAGATTACATCTCCGAGCTTCGACGTCGGTTTCGTTCGTCACACGAGGAAACCTCGAGCTGTGCACACAAGCACACGTGCGTGAAAAACGGCGACAATGCCCATTCCAGAAGAAATTTTCCAGGGCTTCGTCTCGAATATACGACTTCGCAAATATCAACCTCTGTCAGACTGCCCCCCTCTCCCCAGCTATTCGTTACGTTATTCTTTAACCTGCTAAAAAATATTGTCACGCATCTATAGATACTTTTAACTTTTCTATAAACTCTAGTATAATTGCAAAGGTTGCAAGGGACATTTTTATGGATAAGAATTTACAAATTTTCTAGGGTTTCGTCTCGAATATACGACTTCGCAAATATCAACCTCTGACAGACTGTCCCCCCAGCTATTCGTTACGTTAT
This sequence comes from Tetrapedia diversipes, assembly GCA_033822845.1. Taxonomy (NCBI): domain Eukaryota; kingdom Metazoa; phylum Arthropoda; class Insecta; order Hymenoptera; family Apidae; genus Tetrapedia; species Tetrapedia diversipes. Next base: position 9,794 of record JAOPTO010002140.1, on the reverse strand, counting down.
TCTTTAACCTGCTGAAAAAATATTGTCACACATCTATAGATGCTTTTAACTTTTCTATAAACTCTAGTATAATTGCAAAGGCTGCAGGGGACATTTTTATGGATAAGAATTCACTAGGAAGTGTTAAATAAAAGATAAAGTATCTTGAGTTATTCTTTAACCTGTTGAAAAATATTGTTACGCATCTATAGATACTTTTACCTTTTTTATAAATTCTAGTATAATTGCAAAGGTTGCAGGGGACATTTTTATGGATAAGAACTCACAAATTTTCCAGGGCTTTGTCTCGAAAATAGGACTTTGCAAATATCAACCTCTAACAGACTGTCCCCCCTGCCCCCAGTTATTCGTTACGTTATTCTTTAACCTGCTGAAAAAATATTGTCACGTATCTATAGATACTTTTAACTTTTCTATAAACTCTAGTATAATTGCAAAGGCTACAGGGGACATTTTTATGGATAAAAATTCACTATGAAGTGTTCAATAAAAGATAAAGTATCTTGATTAATCCGAAAGTCTTCCTAAGTCATCTGCCAAAGAAGATTACAGTAGAACCTCGATTATTGGAACTAACAGAGAGACAAATGTGTTTCGATGATAGAACAATCAAGTTTTCTTATGGCTGAACCTCAGTTATTTAAACGGATATTAAAAAGGTTGAAAGTTTATTTAACCCTTTACGCTCGAGAAGCGATAGTTTCGCAAATTTTCAGACTACAGTTAGTTTGTGTATTAGTTATACTCAGAGGTTAAATAGTTATACATGTAAATTTTAGTATATCACTTACCTAAACTAAATGACGTTTACTATAGGTGAATTTTAGTAAATATTCCGAATTTGAAAATTTTTGAAGTTAATATTGTTAGTCACCACACGATAGTTTCGCAGATTTTCAGATTTATCAGTCAGACCCGAAGGTTAAGTGGTTAGGTATATACGTAAATTTTAGTATATCACTTAGCTGAACTGAATCTTAGTAAATATTTTGCATTTGAAAATTGTTGAAGTTGGTATCATTAAATGACGAACTAAGTCGCCTCTCAATTGCAGAGGGTTAAAATTGCACACCCGTTGTATCGTGTTTCTTTTATCACGAGCCAGACGCGTGCGTATCTCGGTGAGGATGACTCAAGTCCTTCGGCTGGAATCATCCTAACCAGGACGTCGCGACCGTAGCAGAAGGATCCTTTTTCTCGCGTGTACTTGAAACGGACGGTGATTAGCAGAAACTCATCACTCGACCGTGACGTGCCTCGCACGTGCACCTCGATTTCGCATTCCCAGGCCATTCTAGCGGCGCCGACTTCAGCCTATGACGTTTCAGAATCCGAAACAATTAACGGTGAATAAGTGAACCCCTCTCCTACCTTAACGCTAGATCTACCGACGAGTAAAGAGCGTGTACTCGTTTCTTTTGCGGACAAATCGTTGTTAAAAATTGTACGGTAGAGATACGTTATCTGAATGACCGAATAATCTTGCGTACAGTTAGTTGCGTTTCAAGAACTTATGAAATTTAACGGCCAAACAGATAGGGGATCCTTGAGTACTGAAACAAATGTGAATTTCGTTGTTTTTTATTTGTAAAGATAGATTTTAATGCGAATTGGAAGGTTCTATCGTTCTATTATTCGGTTAATTTTGCTTCCTTATCAACTTGAATACAGAAATCTCGACTGTATTAAAAGAAATATTTAAAATAAGTGGAATAATTCTTTGTTTATAACTTTTATGGAAAATCTTAGTCAATTTTCAGAAATGCTTCTAAGAAGCTTCTAAAAAGATGAAGAATTGTGAATTAATTATATTTGAGTACAGTAATCTCGACTGTATTAAAAGAAATATTTAAAATAAGTGGAACAATCCTTTGTTTATAATTTTTATGGAAAATCTTAGTCAATTTTCATAAATGCTTCTAAGAAGCTTCTAAAAAGAAGAAGAATTGTGAATTAATTATATTTGAGTACAGAAATCTCGACTGTATTAAAAGAAATATTTAAAATAAGTGGAATAATTCTTTGTTTATAACTTTTATGGAAAATCTTAGTCAATTTTCAGAAATGCTTCTAAGAAGCTTCTAAAAAGATGAAGAATTGTGAATTAATTATATTTGAGTACAGTAATCTCGACTGTATTAAAAGAAATATTTAAAATAAGTGGAACAATCCTTTGTTTATAATTTTTATGGAAAATCTTAGTCAATTTTCATAAATGCTTCTAAGAAGCTTCTAAAAAGAAGAAGAATTGTGAATTAATTATATTTGAGTACAGAAATCTCGACTGTATTAAAAGAAATATTTAAAATAAGTGGAACAATTCTTTGTTTATAACTTTGATGGAAAATCTTAGTCAATTTTCAGAAATGCTTCTAAGAAGCTTCTAAAAAGAAGAAGAATTGTGAATTAATTATTTGAACCATTTTAATCGCTCTAATGTTGAGCTTAAACTTTTGGCTATCTTCTTGTCTAACTTGTAAAGCGTTTCTATAATTCACTGCTGTTACATTGTAACAAGTTGGTTTATAAAACATTTTAATTCTAACCAGTAGAACCTTGCGCGATTTTTTTGCAATTATATTATTTACCATTTTATATCTATCTCATTCGGTGTCTTTAAAGTTACCAATAACTAACAATCCTGATAACTAACACCTTCCAGCCTGGCGGGAGATTTAACCCTTTGCAGTTCGTTGTCCCCTCTCAGGGGACAATAGAATTTATTAGTGATTCCGAGGAATCAACTTATCTGAACGCAACCCTTTCAGAAATTCATGTTTCTGTGAAGTTTTCTACTGAAATGGCACAAGATATCAAATCGAAATATGGTACAGTTACCAAGATATATATATAAAGAAAATGGTGATCTTGAGGAACCGAGAATACGTCCATCCAATACGTCCAAGATGACGCGCAGTGCAAAGGGTTAAACGATGAACCAAAGACAATTTTTAATTCCTCGTAATTTGGGCACGATCAATTTTTGCGAACGCAACTGAAAGGGTTAAAGGCCCGATCGCCGTGGGCGCATTATCACAATACGCGATTCGCTGCGAAATCTAATATTCTCGAATGGAACGCGACTGGTGTTTCCGCTGAAGGCTACCAGCTGAACACCTGTTATCAGTGGTTCCACACTACTCGACGTTACACGGGCCTCTGTTATCAAACACAGTGCTCGGTAACCAGAGGCGGGTCTTGCGGCACTTTAAATCCGTATTGGACACACGCGGACCGCCTGCGTGTAATTTAAATCGCAACTGCGACGAGAGACGAGACGAATTTGCATACCTAGCTTCTCCAATTTTATTCTTCCTGCGTCGATTGTTCGTCGTTTCACGATTCGCTAATTTGTTTACTTGTTTACGGGAAAAAAACCCTTTGGAGTACAGTAAAACCTGTTTTTGTGCGGTGGATAGGGACCGCATAAAAGAAATGGTGCAAAAAAATATTTTTGGAAATTTTATAAATACTCACGTATAATAAACAACTTTGTACGATATACTGCCTAAAAATTTTTTTATACGGCGTACAGGGACCGCATAAAAAAAGTCGCACTTAGAAGACACATCAATTATTTACGAAATAGATGACAGAATGCTTTCAATTAAATTAAATAATTAAATTAGGCCTGGAAAAATTGTAAAAACATTTAATTCTTCGTTGTACATATACATGGAGAAGTTTTCAAGTTGTAAACATTCAATAATTCGCTGCTACTCGCCGTAATCCAAAACGCGCATCTTCTTGTGGCGAATTGGTCCAAAATCGCTTTCGTCGCTTGAAGATAGGATTTCTATTCCACAACATGTATGTGTACATTGATAGGAAACATTAAACTGGTGCCAACGTCGCTGAGATTCATATATCGCATAAAAATAAATCGCACGAAAAAAGTTGCACAAAAATAAAATCGCACAAAACAAAATCGCATAACAAGGACCGCACAAAAACAAGTTTTACTGTACATAGAGAAGATGCAGTTTAACCCTAGAATCACCAGAGCAGTCAAACTGACCAATTAGTGATTATTCATAGCAACCTTACAAATTCATTTTACCAAAATTCCAAAATTTACTATGATGTTCTGCAGAAGGTATAAATAAAGATTTGTTTTCTGTGCGTTCGTATTTTTTCATGCAATTTTCAATTTGATCCGTTCCATGCGAATAAGTACACGGTAATCGTTTTGTAGCATGGGTAGAAAAGAAGTCAATATGTTTACAATAAATGTTATTATTCTTTTTAGAATAGCGTTAAGACCATTATTGGTACCATATGATTATGTACAACGTAAATAAATTTTTGCAAAGGCAAGGTTGGTAGGCTTGTAGTAGTTAGGCTATGATGTAGGTTACAGTAGCGGATAAAAGTTTAAGACTAGAGATTTGCATAATTGAAGTACTTTACGGTTTAGGCTGATCAGAGAACAGGAAACTGATGTATAAACTATACAAATGAATGTACGATTGGTGATTATGAGCTGTGGGATTGTATTTGATATCATTTTAAATTTGTGTTTGTTACTGTACTATTCGCAATCTGCTATTTCTACTGACTTTTGGTAGAAAAGCTTCTGCAGAGGTATTTCTCCAAGTTAGTTTTAGTTTAATCTACTGTTTGCTTCGATTTTGCGAATGGAAACGAACCTAACCCAAACCTAGCCTTCACCAAGCACATTATTAGTAGATTTTTTCACTGGATAATAAACAAATTAAGTACCTTACAAGATTGTTAAAACACTTTCTCAAATTACATTTTACATTCAATTATAATGCAATTCATCTTTGTCAATTAATCCAAGAATTAAGAGACAAACCTAACCCAAACCTAACTCTAAATAAGCACATTATTAATAGATTCTTTCACAGAATAATAAAAAATTAAGTGCATTACAAGATTGATAAAATTCATTTCCTCAAATTACATTTTATATTGTAATACAATTATAATACAATTCACTTCAGTTAATTAATCCAAGAATTAAGAGACGAACCTAACCCTAACTAAGCACATTATTAATAGATTCTTTCACAGAATAATAAAAAATTAAGTGCATTACAAGATTGATAAAACATTTTCTCAAATTACATTTTACATCAATTCACTCCAGTTAATTAATCCAAGAATTCAGAGGATGTCGAAAAGCAAATTCATAAAAAAAAAAGAAATTGTACAAGTCTAGAATTAAGCTTGAAGAAGAACCTGAGCAAAAATATCAGCTAACTTACAACCACCCATTTTCATTTCCCTCGAACTCACCCCTTCACCCTTTCACTCCGCAGCGTTAATAAACCCTTTACACTCGAGAGGTGACTGTTAATCGTCTAATCGTATTGACTTCAAACATTTTGAAATGCAAAATAATTTACTAAGATTCAGTTCAATTAAATGATATACCAAAATTTACGTATCTAACTACTTAACCTTCGGATCTTTATGATAAGCAAACTGACTGCAATCTGAAATTTTGCGAAACTCTCATTTGATGACCAACAGTCGCCTCTCGATCGCAAACGGTTAACTTCAACGTCGGATCTCCTCGCTGCCGAATGAAAAACGAAGCATTAACAAATTTCCACCGTACGCCCTACGACACCCGTTTTCCCTTGCGCCCCTAGGACCCGAGCCGCCGATCACTTTAAGAGTTCTCCGCGGGACACCCGATATAGAGCGACCCGTGTTCCCGTCCACGAACACAGCCGAGCCAGGCCGCGGACTATATCGGTGTAAGAACGGTTGGTCGATGGGATGAGAGAGAGAGAATCGTCGTCCGGACCTCACGTCTACCCACCGAGTTGATAGGTTGTTCGAGCGAGAGAGAGCAAGAACCAGTGCTGGCGCAACAGAGAGGGCGTTGTGCAAGGGTGTGAGAGAGACCAACAGCCGTGGATACCGCGAGCACGAGAAAGAGACAGAGTGAGAGAAGGAGAAAGAGCTGAGGAGGAAAAGAGAGGCAGACAGGCAACGAGATAGAATTAGAGAAGGACAGAGCCAGCTTTGCCTGGCCGCTGTTTCGAGGATTGAAGAGAGAGGTGGAAACAGCGTAAGGAGACCCTCTCTCTCTCTCTTTCTCCGGTTAGGGAGAGAGGCCGCGAGAAAGAGTGGCAGTATGTGTGTACACATGCGTGTACGTGTGTAGATGCAAGAAGAGAAGGCAGAGGAGGTGGAGCGAATAAGAGAGAACCCTGTTTCGTTTCGTTCGGCTCCGGCTTTGCCTCGGCTTTCGTTCGGCACGAAACCCAGAAGGGCGGCGGAGGAGAGGAGGATGAAGAGGTGTACGTGGCGGAGGAAAGAGAAGAAAACGAACGGAGGGATGGGCCACGTAGAAATCGTCCTACCGTACCCTGCTACCTGGCTGCGATCCTGCGGTGAATCCGCCTTCCAGGATCCCTTCCTTCCTTCCTTCCTTCCTGTGCCTGGGCTTCTTCCTCCTTCGCCGTCTCTTCGCCCCTTTTCCACTCGCCTCTCCTTCTGTTTCTCCTTGCGTTACGTCGGCGAAAGCCAGCATAGCGTCGCTTTCGCCTCTTCATTTCATTATCGGTTGTCAGATGTCGTCGTCCCCCCCCAACCCCCCACCTTCTGCCGCGTTCGTCCTCTTTTTTGCCTTTTTACCTTTCCCACCTCTTCCACGTGGTTGGCGATAATAACGGCGGTATTGGTTGGACGTCGCTTGTTATTCTTTTGTTATTTCCTTCCATCTCGCGATTCTTTCCCTTCTATCTGTGGCTCCTTGTAATACATGTGCTGTTGCGAGGAATGAGTGAAGCTCGTGCGGAGTTTCGTGCAGGCTACCTGGTTACTTTCTGCGATACTTGTAATTGGGAGCTACTAGGTTCCCTACTGGTTCCCCTCTGCTTTAGAAAATTTTAGTTCAGGCTAATTTAGTTTGTTTCAGGGAGATTTGTTCACGAAATGGGGAATTTTTGCTTAGAGCTAATAATCAAAGGTTTTTTTGTTCCGTTAATCCTTCGAGATTCGAAGGGTGGGTGAAAAGGTTTGGTACAGTAGTGGACAAAAGTTTAAGGTCCACATAATCGACGAAACTAAAGGAATTCATGTATAAGGAATAGTACAATAAACAAATTTCGTGTTTGGTAGTAATCAACGAATACTATAGCATCCTACTAATAATACAAATAGATGTGTACAGTAGCGGACAAAATTTTAAGACCAAAGGGTCAACGAAAACAAATTAATTAATTAATAAGCAATAGCACGGTAAAGAGGATTTGTATTATATGCTAATCAATAAATAGTGTTCTACCATAACAACGATAAAAATAAGTATACGAACAATATTTGCATACCTTAAAACTATGTTTCGCATTGTCCTCTTGTCTTAAACTTTTGTCCGCTACTGTATATAATATTTATGAACCACGGTACTCTACCGTATTTGAATATCTTGAAAACACAAATGTAGGCAATTTTTAACCTAACTATTAGGTTGATTTTTAATCCAACCCTTCTTCTTCTTCTGTTGACCTCGAAATAATAATAATAATAATAATCATCGCATACAAATTCCGCGTGAAGGGCGAAGTTCCGCCATCGTGAACCTAACCTCTTCCTGGTGGCGGAAACTTTCGAATTTCGGAACTGGAATTCAAGTATCCGTTGCCGGGAATTGAATTCTCGAAAGAGGATTCTTCCACGAGCTCTAACGCACCCCCTCCCTTTCCACGCTCCCTGTTTCACCCCCTTCGTTCTGCACCATCCCCTAGTCGGTGCAGCAACTTCAAAGCTTTTAAATTCCACGCTCGTGGAACCAGGATATCCGTTTTTTCGAGATTGAACCCGCGCGTAGCCGCCTCCTTTTCGCCACGCTTCCTTTCGCGGCCCCTCCCCCGCCCCTCGATCCTCGTTGTATCTTCTCGTTCCGCCCGAAACTCTTTGTCCACGAAGATTTCGCCTGGAAACAATGCAAAATCGTGTCTCTCAATTTTTTTTCAATTAAAATGACCGAAAATCAAGATTCCAGGCTGGATAAAACTTGAATTAGTCGACTTGACGTTGCTTGAGCTGAAGAAACTTGACTTCGAGTGGTAGATACGTGAAATGGCGTCGATTGAAGGGTCTAAGTCAATTTTAGCTGTGGAAGTTTGCACTGTTCAAAGCTTGTACTTAAAAATTTTATTTCCATCAAATTGACGGGTCTCGTGAACCTAGTGTTAACGGAGACGTTAATAGTATTATAGAAATTATAGAACTGTTATTATTATTATTCTATGATAATTATAATATCCTATAATAAATTCTATGATAATTAAAAACTATTATAGAAAGGTAAACGAATATTCTGAATCAAGTAAAATAACAGGTTTGCATTAGTAAAATTCATCAAGTTCATTTGAATTCAATTATTTTAAGGTCAAATGACTCAAGGTGAATGACAGAAACACTTCTAAAAATTTGAAATATTGTATCAAGTCAGGTAAATAATAATAAAATTGATGAAACAAATTATTTCAATGTAAACGACTTGAGCTTCAATTATTTTAAGGTCAAATGACTCAATGTTAATAACAGAAACACTTCTAAAAATTTGAAATATTATATCAAGTCAGGTAAATAATAATAAAATTGATGAAACAAATTGTTTCAATGTAAACGACTCGAGGTTCAATTATTTTAAGGTCAAATGACTCAAGGTTAATGACAGAAACACTTCTAAAAATTTGAAATATTATATCAAGTCAGGTAAATAATAATAAAATTGATGAAACAAATTATTTCAATTTAAACAACTCGAGGTTCAAGTAACTCGAAGCTTTTGACTCGAGATGATCCTCGTTTGTCAGCATGCTTGTTCTCAGCAGTTGATTTCTATGCTTGCGCCGTGTCAAGCATCGTTTTTATCGATACTCTAGTTCTTGTTCGTTTATTGTATCAAGAACAACGGGTGCTCGCGATCCAACGCGCGCGAACTTTATTACGGCCTCCTTTTTTGGCCGTCCACTGCGGTCTCATACTACTTGCACCTGTCTCTGAATTTCGTTCCTGTTGTCGGGCTATCCGCTTCCATTCGAGACCCGGTGATCCGTTTCCCATGTGCCTCGTTTTATCATGTAATCCTTGTCCTTTAACCCTTTCATTCGTCAATTATTATTTTTCGCTGGCAACGCAAAATTATCTTTTTAAATAATTTATAAAGAAGTTGTTCGATTAACAAACTTTTGCTTTCCACTCTGACTCCATAATTACAGAATGTGTGTTAGGAATGAAGAGGATTAAAGTTAAATAGTATAAATTAAACAGGGGTTATTGTTTCACTAATTTTTGAAAACTCCTTGTCCTTTAACCCTTTCATTCGTCAATTATTATTTTTCGCTGGCAACGCAAAATTGTATTGTTAAATGATTTATAAAATGACAATATAAAGAAGTTGTCTAATTAACAAACTGGTAACTTTTGCTTTGCACTGTGACTCCATAATTACAGAATGTGTGTTAGGAATGAAGAGGATTAAATAGTATAAATTAAACGGGTGTTAATTGTTTCACTAATTTTTGGAAAATTGGCTAACAATAAAATGGAGCTCGATGTATGCTGTGTTCTTGTTGGTTTGAAAAATTTTCGAAAACAGGTTATAAAAATTATTGTCCACTTTAAAACTATAAATATTGTCGCGTGATTGGCCATCGTGGTGTTGGTATCCTTGTTCAATT
>JAOPTO010002139.1:356004-570408 GCA_033822845.1 Tetrapedia diversipes | reverse complement strand
TTGCACTCGAATTTAATATGACCATGAATTACCGCCAACTCGGAATTTATTTTTTTATTCAATCAAAACGAAACTTTATCAATAAAATTTTATTAGCATACTTAACTGTAATATTTTATGAGTATAATTAGAAAAAATGAAAATTCCACTGTAAAACTTGTGATGTCGCATACGCTGAGACATACGAGTGCAAAGGGTTAAGAGAAAGGTGGTTTATGATTAATTTTTGCTTCCTAGTATTTCTGTATTCCATTTCTAACAATGTTCTGCTCCACACCAACCGTCTCCCATCGATCGATAGATCCCATAGATCGATAATATAACATTATCATGCTTATCCGCTTCGATACCTGTCGATAGGCCAAATTCCGTTTGTTATTGGCGTTCGTTAACATTTTTCAACGCAGATTCCTCTGTTTCTGACGGCAGTTGTCGCTCGAGGGGTTGATGCGTTCCGCGAAGCGGAAGTCGCAACGCGTTTTTTCCATATCCGTGGCCATGATCGAGCGAACATCCTCCCTCGTTTAGCGTCGAGCCTATGCAGGGCCTGCTCAGCCTCTTCGCATCCCTTAAAGCGGATGGGGCATTCCAAGTATTGACCCGTTTACCCTTCAGCCCTCCAAGCACCAGAGCCACTGAAGCAGCCTCGAGTTTCGACGATTAGCCAGTCGATTCCCGGTAACGGTTAACCGATGCGATAGCACGATGTTTTTTTCATTTTATTAAATGATAACAGATTCTACTTGTGCGAAAATCCGTAAGAAATAATACAATACAATTTATTTATACAACAAATATTAACGCTAAAAATACAATGAAAATATTAACATTTACCGACCTTAACATACGCACACCTCACCGGCTAATTTTGGTGTAGATGCATCGCTAATGATTTTATTATTAAACAATATTTTCTTCGCGTAATTAATAGTTTAATATTTCTTCACAGTATACATATGGTATCGCTCAGAAATATGTTACCTTCGTATAAAGGGACGTTATAAAGTTTGCAAATGAAGCGTGTAAAAAGCCGATTAACGCTAGAACCACCGACAATTATAGTGTACTTATTTGTATGGAAGAAATTAAATTGAAAATTACACGAAGAGATATTGGATAAAAACATATCATACATAAAAAACAAATCTTTATTTATAGTTCCTGCAAAAAATCATAGTAAATTTTGGAAGCTTCACCACAGTCAATTTATAAGGCTGCTATGAATAATCATCGATTGATCATTTTGACTACTTTAGTTGTTCTAGCGTTAATAGGCTCCTCCCGGTCGAAAGTGTTAAGAAACGTTGTTGCATTCGATAACAGCATGGAATTGTATGTTGAGTTGGCTCGCCTCGCAAATGCCTCGAACGATCCTCCGCTAACACGCGTATTAAAATTAAAATAAAACTCAAGAGTAAGACAACACGTCTAACCCCTTTGAGGTTACATTTATTTCTGTTCCCTTTTTTTTTTTATAATATCAACCGTCTCTTCGTTACCACCTCTGGCTGAATTTTGTCGTCCTTATTCAAATTTTCTTTCGTTGACAGCATTCTAGAAAATGCTTGATGCATGGCATTCTGTGAGTCGGCTCGCCTCGCAAATGCCTCGAACGATTCTCCGTTAACACGAGTATTAAAATTAAAATAAAACTCAAGAGTAAGACAACACGTCTGACCCCTTCGACGTTACATTTATTTCTGTTCCCTTTTTTTTTTTATAATATCAACCGTCTCTTCGTTACCACCTCTGGCTGAATTTTGTCGTCCTTGTTCAAAGTTTCCTTCGTTGACAGCAGTCTAGAAAATGCTTGATGCATGGCATTCTGTGAGTTGGCTCGCCTCGCAAATGCCTCGCACGATCCTCCGCTAACACGCGTGACTATTTTACGTGCGAACCAACAGAAAACCGATACGTGTTTCGAACCGCGCGCAAATTACCCGTGACCCGTCGAAGCGGCTTGCGCCAACGATGATCCACGATTCGAAGGGCCAAGGGTCATCCTCTCGTCGTCGTTCCTCCGGGATTTTGCAAGGCAAATCGAAGTGTCTGGGCTATCATCTCCGAGCCACTGCCACGGGTTCGCGCCCACACGATGCACGAAAATCAATGATTCCCCCTGGACCCGCCTCAGCCTCCACCCCCTGGCTCGGGTTCTCACCCCCTCTGGACCCCGATGTTCGTACTATTCGCCTTCCCTGGGGTGTTAGGTTGGACTAGGTTAGGCTGTGTTCGTGTTTCATCGAGACTCGAGGCGAGAATCCGAACTGGACCTCTGATTTTGATGAATTTTCGCTGGGTAACGGAATGACGAGGGGTTTCTAGCGATACGTGTAAATTAGCAGGTGTAGGTTTCTTTTTAATTAGCTATAAAACGAGATCGTTAGTTTCATAACACGTGAGTCCGGTCTAGGTTTAAACAGTAAGTAATTGTTGAGTAAAACTTGTCAACAGAGTAGAATACTATTTATTGATTACCATACAATAAGAATTTTGTTGTTGTTGTTTTTTCTTTTTTTTTTTTTATTTTTAATTGAGGGCATAATGTCGCATAGACAGCAGAGTCGTTAGCGACACGAATCGTTAGTTGTTGGTATTTAGATATATTCGTGTATTGGTTTATTGCTTTGATGGCGTTTTCCATGTTACTGAAAATTTTGCGATTCAGATTCGGTACTGTCGTTCGTACAGAAACACCGTGGTCTCGTTTTCTCGTTAGCACCATTTATCTTTTTCTACGCCCAAAAATACCGTCTCTTTTTGTCAGCACACCTGTGAATATTTCGCTACCGTTGGTTTATAGGCACCTTAAAACTAATTCCGGTGGTAACGGGAGTAGGGAACTAATTGTCGTGAATTTCTTCGTTCCACATTTCTCGAAATTGCGGGAGTACAGTTGGTTTCATCGCTGCCCGGCACAATGCGCGGCCTCTTTCTCGGTCTCGACTTCCCTTTTACGGTTTTCTCCATTACTCTAGCTTCTTTCCAAGCCACCCCCATCCCTCGTTCACGACCCACCCTTCCTTTCCTCGTTCTATTATTCGCCTCCCTGTGCTTGGGGCTCGCGTTTTTCATTTTCTCTTCCTTCGATTTTTTTAGTAATCTCTCCTACTCCCTCTTCTTTCTCTTTCTCTCTCTCTTTTCGCTTTCTCCTACACTTTTTCTCTCTCACTCTTTTCTCTCCTCTTTCTCTCACACACATACACTTAATCACTCACTTTTTCTCTCTCTTCGCTTTATCTCAATATTTTCTCTTATTCTCTCTCTGACACACACACATATTCACTCACTCTCTCTGTCTCTCTCTCTCTTCGCTTTCTCACTCTCTTTTCTCCCTTTCTCTTTCTCACTCCCTTTTCTCTCTTACGCTTTCTCTCACTCTCTTTTCTCTCCTCTCTCTCTCACACACACATACACTTAATTACTCATTTTCTCTGTCTCTCTTCGCTATCTCTCACTCTCTTTTCTCTCCTCTCTCTGTCTCTCTTTCGCTTTCTCTCACTCTCTTTTCTCTCCTCTCTCTCACACACACACATACACTTAATTACTCACTTTCTCTCTCTCTCTTCGCTTTCTCTCACTCTCTTTTCTCTGTCTCTCACCCACACCCATTCACTCACATATTCCGTACCGAAAAGTGCCAAAAATTGCGATTCCACTATTTTTAGCTTACAAGCAATAAATATTTCCTACAGTTTAGTTTTGTTCCGACATTCTCCTGACAATAAAATTACTCGAATTTTATCTTTTTTTAACCTAACACTGAAGGGTAATCGTGTAAAGTCACGCATAAAGCCGAAAGAAACCGAGCCTGCTGTGATTATGGGCTTCACAGCCTAGAGCTGCTGACACTTTGAGGACAAATCAGAAGAAGCACGATCTCGTTGCTTGCCACTCGAACGGTTAAAATTTCCCAAAACAGCAAGTTCAGTTTCGTAGACGCGTTCATAAAAGTTCGTGAACATTCGTAAACAGCTCGAATGACGGCGCTGGCGAAGATGAACCGATTCGCCGGACTCGGGATTAAATTCGATCCAATCAGAAGATATTCTTTATGCCTTTGAAATCCAATCGCATATTGTGACGAGGGACACAGGGAACGCAGGCAGCGCGGTAGCACGTTTCGCACGCCGCTTTCAATTCAGCCATTGAGAGGATTCAATTTCTCGTCTCCCCTGGACGCGAGCAAGAGGAAGAGCCGTGGAAGGGACAACGGTTGATCCGCCTTTCTTTTGTCTTTCATCGGCCAGCGTGGCCAGAAAAAGAAGCTACGGTAGCGGGCAACAATTTAAGACCAAACGGTTGATGAAAACAAATCAATTAATTTGTAAGAGATAGCACGATAAACAACATTCGTGTTCTATGTTAATCGATGAAAAGTGTTATACGATAACAAAACAATATTTGCGGACCATCAAATTAAGTTCTACATTGACCTTCTGATGGTTAACCCTTTTATTGACAATTCTCTCCTCTTTTCATCGATTTCCAATGAAAATTGTATAAAATAATGAGTGGAATTCTTTTTGTAAAGCTTATAATATTATAATCTTCACTGTTCCTTGAAACTACCTCACTGTACGCAAATTTTATTATACATACGAATTTATGCAATGCATCTCTTTAACGATACAGATGAAGATCAATCAGGGTTTCATCTTTTCTGCAAGATTTAACCAGTTAACAAAAGTACACGTGTAATTAAATTACACGGATGTTCAATTCGTTAGTACGCGTTTGCGACTGTGGAAACAGTAGTGGAAAGGAAAAAGGAAGCCGTGCGAACGCTGGTTGCGTTCAGTGTCAAAGGCCATTCCACGCGCAGTTATTTCGTTCCAAGGTTGGGTCGGGGTGGCATCGAGGGGGTGGAAAACGCCGGTCAGCGAATTTTCTTTTCCGCTCGGAGAGGCTCGCCTGGCGCACGCATCCACCCCCGCTCGCGCGAGCAGACGCGTATTTTCCGTCGGCCTGGCCGAGCACAATGGCCGCGTTTCTGCTGCGCCTTTCACGGGGAGACCGGCTGCGCGCCGGCATTTACCATGGGATTTTAGAGAGGTTCTTCTTACAAAGTGGAGCTCTAGTTAAGTTTTTGTTGGCTCCTGAGCGTCGCATCCGCTCACCCCCTCTCTTTCTCATTCACTCACTTGCTCTCCCCTCTCATTCGCTCTCTCACTCACTGACACACTCTCTCTCTCTCTCTCTCTCTTCTATTACTCTCACTCGCTCACCCTCTTCTCTCGCTTACTCTCACTCGCTCACACTCCCTTTCACTCTCACTCACTCACTGATACTCTCTCTTCTCTTACTCTCACTCTCTCCTCTTTCTCCATTGTCGACATTCTCTCTCCTCTCTTACTCTCACTTTCTCCTCTCTCTCTCTTTTCTCTTACTCTCGCTGTCTCCTCTTTCTCGCTTGCCGACATTCTCTCTCCTCTCTTACTCTCACTGTCTTTTTGTCTTACTCCTTCTCTCTCTCCCTCTACCTCCCTTCCTTTCTCTCTTTCACTCACTGACGCTTTCCTTTCTCTCTCTTTCTCTTTTTCTCGTGTCTCGTTCCCTTTTCTATCGATCAGAATTTATATAACCGATTTCGGGGATCGCCACGGAGAAGGCAAGACACGATCGGCTCCCCTTTCACGAGCCTGGTCCCCTAGCTGTAGAAAAGAAGGGGGATTTGGGAAACCTACCTGGATCCGCTGACACGGGTATGTGATCGGGAAACGAGGGAAGCTACGTGGATAGGAATCATGCAGAATGTGAGAATTCATTTTTTACTTATTTATGGTAATTGTAGGTAGTTACGTTGGAACGGATTAACCCTGCTATTTTCTGGAATTAAGATTACCTTTTAACAGAGGTAACCGTGCAAAAATTCAACTAATAAATGTTGCTCTTCTTGCACGCGATAAATAGCGTTAACTACACGAATTCCATAGTATTCCTGAAACATGTTTCGTTACATGATTTATGCTTACATTAATTATTCAAGTACCGACGTCCAAGTTGATCAATTTAAATCGAGACGTCGTTGATTCTCGAACGAGCAACCTTTCCGCGACTTTTTTTTTCTCTTAACCGAATCTTTCACGTGCCAGACTTGTTCCCGGTTGCAGACAAGTTTTCATTTTCCTTTGAAGCTGCTCACCTTCCCGGAGGATCCTCGTTTAAGGAAGAATTCGATTCGACGCTGTCTCCCCTTCTCCCGGTCGCTTTGATCTTTTTTCCCGGGGAATCTATTCACGTATTTACCCCGGAACAAGCCGAGCGGAAGTATCCAGTGGGAGGGGGGAGGGGGGGGATAATCTCTTCGTATCCGTGGTCGTAAGTCTCAGCTGGAATTCGAGCCAGTTACCAAAGCTCTGCCCCTCCTTTCCTCCCGTTTCGAAATGGGTTATTTAATTTATGGAATATCGCGAAGGAAACATTTTTGAAGAATAAAATTTATTTTGTATTTTTTTATACCAAGGTTGGATTTACACTTGGGTTAGTCGTTTTATAGATGAAAATAAATTTTCTTTTGTATTGCACGCGATATTTTAAAACGTGATACACGAACTTCTGTGATTTTGTTGTTGCGAATTCTACTTCGATAGATTTAACCCATTCACTGCCAACTACGAGATATCTGGTAGTTTGTGCTACAAGTTTCGATTGCTTGCAATTGGCCACGGAATAAGTTTATAGCCGTTTGGGTTAGCAATTATTAGAAAGGATGAATGAACATTTTATATAATAATATTTTTGTTCGATCATCAAAATGATAAACCACATTTTCTTTAAAATAAATTCTTGGCACCCAGGACAAGACGCTCTAAATTTGCCTGCCAGTGAATGGGTTAAAGGGATTATTTTTGATTTCTCCAATCCGTCTGCCAGTGAATGGGTTAAAGGGATTATTTTTGATTTCTCCAATCCGTCGCAATGGTTTTTGCTTTTTAATGCGTGTCTTCGAGATACGAAACCTCTGTAAAACGTTGGTCGTCGATTCGGATTCGTGGACGCGTTACCTGAAAACGCTCCTTCGGCCGCCTATTGATCCGCAGGAGGACGCGTTTTGTAAGGGAACACCGCGTGGTATCATCCTCCAGCTGGTAAACAGCTGCCCACATCCTGTCTCACGTACGCTACGCGCCTCTTGCCCGTCCCTCTTCCTTCCTGTCCTCTTCAGGACGCGATCTCCGATTCCTTTTTTCTTCCTGTTCGCTTGAACAAGCTGAAAAAATAGAGAGGAAGGGGCGAAATAGAGCAAGAGAGAAGAGAGGGAGAAGAGATTGAAGGTATCAGCGGGAGAGTGAAAGAATGAACTAAGAATGAAAAATTAAGAGAGAGAGAGAGAGAGAGAGTGAAAAACAGAGTGTGTGTAAAAGAAAAAGAGCAACAAGGAAGAAATGGAAAACGAAAAGTGAGAAGATTGAGAAGGAAGAGGAGAGAAGAGGTGGCAACGCGATTGAAAGGAGAACAAGGAGGAGAAGTACACATAAGAAAAGGTGGGAGAGCAAATAGTGGAAAATAGAGAAAAGGTAAAAAGAGGAAGAGATCAAAAGAGAGCGAGAGGGGAAGTCTGTATGTAAGAGAGAGGGGGAGGAAGAAAGGAAAGAAATAGACTGAAAAGAAGAGAAGAAGAGGGATTAATGGAAAAGAGTGAGACAGCGAAACGGAGTAAATACGAGGAGAGAGAGGGAAAGGTAGAGAGAAGTACAAGAGGGAGTTAGGAAAAAGATTGAATGAAGGAGAACGAGTAAAAGGGAGCAAACCCAAGAAGAGAGTGGAAGAGTAAGAAGGAGAAGAAGAGGGAAAGAGAGGGCAAGAGGAGGAGATGCGAGTGCGAGGATGAGAAAGAGCAAACAAAAATGAAAGAAGGAGAGCGTAAGAGAACGGGAGAGACGGAAAAGCCGTTCTTAAGGTGCGGCACAAAAATTGTCGGACAGGTGCAGCGAAAAGGATACTCTGTTTGGCATCGGGGCGGCAGGCACGCGACCGCGCCGCCTGTTTACCCATCAAAAATCGCGTTACGTATTACCCGTGTGTGCTTTTTCACGCGTGCAAGCGACCTCGAGAGAACGAAGGGAAGGCGGTGCACGCGGGTACGCATGCATTATCGGGGAGATCCAAGGCGATAGATCGCTGGCGCTGCTAAACTGTTTAAACGGTAAACGGGCAGATAGTATCTCGCCCACGATACGGGACTGCTTGCCCGCGGTAATTACCATGAGAATGGTTAACCCTTTTGGCGGCGGGTTTAACTGGAAGAAATTTTCCACGCGCATCGAATTCGAGGAAACTAGTTAGGCAAATTTGTTAAGGAACTACGATTTCGAGACCTACCTGTACTCTATCGTACGTAACGTAACGTACACACGTGTCTGTATACGGTATCCCGTTCCTTACCCCTTTACGCTCGAAAACTGGCTATTAGTTTCGCAAATTTTCAAACTTCAGTTAGTTTGTTCATCAATCAGACCTGGTGATTCAAAATACTCGTACACGTAAATTTTAGTATACGACTAAACTGAGCTAAACGAGGTTTAACGTAAGCAAATCTTGGTAAATATTTTGCATATGAAAATCAACGTTGAAATTAACGTCGCTAGACGGTTGACGGTCACCTTTCGAGTGCAAAAGGTTAACACGATCAAAGTGATTAACCCTTTGCACTCGTATGTCTCAGCGTATGCGACATCACAAGTTTTACCGTGGAATTTTCATTTTTTTTTTTTTAATTATACTCGTGAAACGTTACAGCTAAGGATGCTTCGTTAAAAATTTTCAAAAAAGTTTCGTTTTGATTGAATAAAAAAATAAATTCCGAGTTGGCGGTAATTCATGGTTATATTAAATTCGAGTGCAAAGGGTTAACCGAATTATTTTTAACGAAAAAACGGTCGATCGATGCTTAATCCTTTGTATCCATCAGTTTTCTCTAGTTTTTATTTCGTACAGTTAAACGGTTCGACGAATGACCAGCCCGTGTAACAATTATCGTGTACCTATCATAACAATTATCGTACACCATTGATTATCATCATTTCGTATACCGTGCGGTGTAGAATTATCGGGAATTCTGTTAAGCGGTTAAACAATATCCTTGTTTTCTAAATATAGCTCTGAAACAGACGCTTGTATCGGTCTATGTGTCATCGTAACGACCGATAGCCTTGAGAAACCTGATAACGATGCACCTTCACGGCATCCTATGTTTCACGCGGGACTGCGAAATGGCAAGGGTAAATGTGTCTCGATAAACAGGTGATCACTCGCGATACCCGTATACGTTCGAAAAGCTGTTAAAAGGAGTCGCGTCGCAAGAGGTATCGTACAGATAACAGGATCGCTTGCCGCCTGTTCTGTAATTCGTGTAATTTGCAACAGCTGCCTCTAAGTAAGTCCGTCCAGGAGAATTTTATTCTGGTTCGGCATATTTAACATTTTAAGATTCACAATTATCTGAAATATTCCTAATCGTTCTAGCGATATGTAATTTGATTTTGGTAGAGTTAACCCTTTGCACTCGGCTGTCCTCTCTTATGGGACATCGTAATCCTAACATATGATAGTTTCGCAAATTTTCAGACGTGAGTTTAGAGTTAAATAGTCATATATGTAAATTTTAATATACGACTTAACTAAATTAAATGAAGTTTAATATACGTGAATCATAGTAAATGTTTCGAATTTGAAAATTTTTGAAGTTAGTATCGTTAAACGATTAAGGGTCACCTCTCGAGTGCAAAGGGTTAAGTTACTGAGAAGTAATTATACTTTGTTCGCTTGAACGGTTACCGACTTTAATCGTCGGTAGTTCTACTCTTAACCCCTTAATGCACAATTAAAAAAAAATATAACCGGTTAAACTGAATCAATTTTTTTAAATGTACAAAAATAATTTAGAACGTTGTCTTGGCAAGAAAATTAAAAAAATACAAAAATAATCAAAATTTTTATTGCATTGTAAATTTTATTGTCGCTCGAATTATCTCGAGTGTGCACGTTAAGGGGTTAAAGATAACATCAATCGCCCTGGGCCATTGAAACGTTCGCGTTTTTTGTTTCTCCTCGCATTTATCAACGATTTACGGAGAATCGTGAGCCACCACCAAAAACGAAAACAAAAATTCATTAGCATATCTCCTTCCGCCAACTGTGTTCGGTCATCCCCCAGAAAAGGGTTGAATTCGGGCGCGCCGCCTAACGCACGTTGGCTCGCGATCGTCCTTAACCGGTTTCTGAGCGGAGGATCGGTAAAAATGAAGTGGGGCAAGAACAGAAGCGAGGCTCCTACGGACACCTTGTCCAACAAGATTTAGTTCAACTGCAGTCGGAGTTGCACCTGCGTGTGGCGCGTGCTACGGAGATGCATCTGTCGTATTCTTGCTCGCGGCCACGTGCCACAGCGCACGTTCAACCGTGCTGCACGCTCGCGATGCGGGTATAAACGGAGGACGAGTAAAAGGATGGGTCCTCTTTGAAAGATCTATCTTGAAAGAAAGTTGCGAAATATGTTTTGCTTTCGACAGTTTCTGCGTCTTATTTTCAGTTCGTTATTTTCGACATTTCAACCTACGTCTTCTACATTTTAACTCATCTCACTGGCACGCAAATTTAGCGCGTCTTGTCCTGGGCGCCACGGTATTATTTTGAGGAAGACATTTTAATCGTTTAAGCTATAATTTTCATAGTTTTTAATAAAAATTCATAATTAATATGTTCTCTATACTATGCATATTTTTCATTCATCCTTTATAATAATTCCTAACTCGAATGGTCATTTGTAGCCAATCTAAACTTGCAACACACGCTACGAGATATCTCGTAGTTGGCAGTCGATGAGTTAAAATGACAGAACGATGTAAAACATAAGTTTATGGTACGCAAATATTGTTTATTTACTCATTTTTATCGTCGTTATGGTAGAACACTATTTATTGATTACCATAAACTACAAATTTTACTATTACTTTTTATTGATTAATTTATTAGATTAATAAGACCTGATGGTCTTGAACTTTTGTTCGCTACTGTATATCTCGCTGCTTTAGAAAATCATAGTACATTTTCGAAAGTGCATCACGGTAATACGAAAGTACTATTATTGGACTGACAATTCGTTTATGAGGCCTGGTGTATGCAAGGGAGGAATTATATGAACGGAGAGGGGTCGAAGTGTTCTTAACACCTCGTTAACACGATTTGGAATGATCAGCCACGCGAGGATTGAATCGGTTATCCAGATAGGTGTTATTCTTGTTTTGATCGAAATAAAAATTTCCAAATTTTAAATTGAAATCTACACGATTCTTGCTTCTATATTTCTGCTAACTCTGCTATCCGATTTATCGTGCTAGTCTGTTTTAATTTTGCTTGTTTAAATCAAGATAAGAAGGTTGGTTCGTTATAAATTCAGATTTCAAGTTGGATAAAAATCCCGAGCGATTTGGTGGCCTCTGATCGGAGATCCCTTGCTATAGTTCGCGGGTAATTAGGGGTTTATGAGCTCGATCAAGATACAACTTGGGGAGCTGATTTCCGTTCTTCTCTTCGTTCAATTTCGGTCGGTGTGTCTGGGTTCACTTTTTGTTGCCCCGGGGAATTTCGTTTACTTTTTCAAACGCGTTAATCGTCGAACGATGAATTATTAAACGATCATTTGTCGGTTTGGATAATAATTACACGCGAACTGTTCATTGCGCAATTATTCCTCGTTTCAATTTT
This sequence comes from Tetrapedia diversipes, assembly GCA_033822845.1. Taxonomy (NCBI): domain Eukaryota; kingdom Metazoa; phylum Arthropoda; class Insecta; order Hymenoptera; family Apidae; genus Tetrapedia; species Tetrapedia diversipes. Next base: position 558,699 of record JAOPTO010002139.1, on the reverse strand, counting down.
TAAACATTGAAAATGTATTAATGCTAACCGTATCAACACTTTAACCCTTTCGAGGCGAATTTTTTTTGTAAAGAAAATAACAGGGGCAAGTTACATTTCTAATACTTCAGGTGATGAATTTATTCGTTAAAATAGGGTAAAAGAGAAAAAAAATGATTTTTTTTACATTAATGCAAAGTTATTACAGGCTGGGACATATAAAATTTATTCTGACTTGATTCACGTGCAGTGTATTATATGTAATAGCAAAAAAGGTAATATAAAAATAAGAAAAATAAAATGTAAATAGATTGATAGTTAACATCTACGATTAAACTTGACTGAGATATATGCGCCCCAACAGTCTCTAAAGGGTTAAACATACCTGCTCCAAATGAATGCCATCACCGGTGACCGGCACTCAACTTGGCGGTGGCGCCGTGGGGGTCACCGGTGACCGTCGCGCTCAGATTGGTAGAAGCACATAATTCGGACAGATGTCAATACTTATCAATTTTTCATTATTACCATCGTTAATACAATGGTTCGAAGAAACTAATGCGGCATAATACATCTAAAAATAGTTACACATTGTAACTTATTCGTTATAGGTAATATTTCAACAGTACATGTATGGTATAATAAAAAATTCATCGTGGCGCCATAGGCAAATTCTGTAAAACTGACGTGGCATTCGATGTATTAAACGTACACCGCTGTAGCATTGGCGTTGAATTATTCGCGGCACACCCGGTATGCAGCGCGGACCTCTGCACGCCCGCGGGGTACAGCGTTGGTGGTGGTAGGAGTACCGTTGCACGCGTTGCATCGCCTGGCAAAAGAACCGGCAATTTCCAGCCGCGCAACAATGCAGCATTACGCCGTTGCGCAAGCCACGGCTGGACCCCCGGCCTCCTGTCCTCGTCTCTCGCCCGTCGCAATTTACGATCTGGTCTAGCGGTCTTAGACGTGCCTCGCGATCACAGTCCACGATATTCTGCATACCTCGTGTCCCGTGCGACACGCGTCTCGTAGATCTGGTGCAGCTATACTCGACGTTTTTCTTCAACGGGCCACATACTGTGCGTCCGTGAAAACTTGGCCAGCGGGACGGCACGTGGGTAGGCGGGGCACTTCACTGGCTCCGCCCCATTCTCCCCACCACGCGTTGACGTCCAATCCGATTCGTCGACGTCATCGTTTCTGACCAATAGCGAAAATAGGTGTGCCCTATTTTTATGATAGCGTTAGAAAAGGTGGGTTCATAGAGATTAGAACCAATCAAATCGACACGTGGGTGGGCGGGGCACTTCACTGGCTCCGCCCCATTCTCCCCACCACGCGTTGACGTCCAATCCGATTCGTCGACGTCATCGTTTCTGACCAATAGCAAAAGTAGGTGTGCCCTATTTTTATGATAGCGTTAGAAAAGGTGGGTTCATAGAGATTAGAACCAATCAAACCTGCGTTACTTTTGCTAGCCAAGTTTTTGCGGACGACACAGTACATATGTTTGCTAGGTTAATTTTTTGTGGCACACGATTTTAAAGAAATAATGCAATTCACTCATAATACAATAATGTAAAAAGCAGAACTCGAAATTTGAAGATATTCAAACGCTTATTTAAAAATTAGCGTGAAATTTAACGTTGAGATAAACCTTTAACCGTTTTATATAAATCAAGTCTATAATTGCTACATGCTACTCTTAATATATCGTGAAAGCGTTTAAAAGAGTATATCTGCTACCTGATAACGAGCACGAGTGTCTCGGGCAAGGAATGAAAGTTTGAAGGGTGAGTATGGCTGGTCTAGTGGTTAACCGAACAGACTCGTCTATCGGAACATAGAAAACGCATTAGGTGAATACGCAATCGTGATACGGGTGACTGTGGCTCATTCATACCAACCAATGTACGCTAACAAGAACGATAAAGCCGAATAGACAATATTAGCAAACCATAAAACTATGTTTTCCAATATTCTCTAGTCGTAAAACTTTTGTCCATTTCTGTATCTCATCTTTAACCCATTGCACTCGAGAAGCGACTATCGGTTACCAAACGATAGTTTCTTAAATTTTCAAACGTAAAGAGGTTAAACAGTCGTATACGTAAATTTTAATATATTATTTAATTAAACTAAATGAAGTTTAATGGAATTTTAATGAATGTTTTACATTTGGAAATTTTTAAAATCAATATTACTGGACGATTAAGAGTCATCGGTCGAGCTCAAAGGATTAACCCAGTTCCAGTAAACATGATTTCGTGTTTTCATTAAGCTCTTTAATTTGATGTAAAAATAACTGTTAATTGATACGATTAACATAACATATTTATTGCTTATGAATCATGTCAACAGTTCCAATCCACGTGCAATCTCTCGAATACTCTTGTGTTTTTTCATTTGCATTTAATTTCTTTTTCAGTACCGTAAAGTTATTCAAAGGTAAAGCAAAGACTGGACCGTAAATCTAAGTGACATACGACGTGGTCGTAAAGTGTTGAATATAAATGGCACTGTTAATTGCAGCAGTTAAATTTAAATAGAAGGACGACTGACATAAAAATGATCGTATACAGGAATAAATAGGAGCGATTCATAATTTTTTCACATAAGGAACTCTTACTTACAGATACAGTAGCCTCCTACGCGTTAACTAATAGGGAGACGAGAATAAGTAATTGACAAGCGCATTTATTCGTCCATAGTCCCTACCAGCAACTGTCCTCGGACGCATATATGCGTCCATGGTCTCTACGAGTAACTATCGTCCGACGCATTTATGCGCTTGTCAATTTTTGTTTTCTCCGTCAACCTTTTGAGAGCGCCATGGACGCATATATGCGTCCGAGGACAGTTGCTGGTAGGGACTATGGACGAATAAATGCGCTTGTCAATTACTTATTTTTTCTGTCAACCTTTTGAGAGTGCTATGGGCGCATAAATGCGTCGGACGATAGTTACTCGTAGAGACCATGGACGCATATATGCGTCCGACAAAAGTTGCTAGTAGGGACTGTGGACGCATATATGCGCTTGTCAATTTTTGTTATCTCCGTCAACCTTTTGAGAGTGCTATGGACCCATATATGCGTCCGAGGACAGTTGCTGGTAGGGACTATGGATGAATAAATACTGTTTATCAATTTCTTCGATCTTTCGCTTATTGCAACGCGATCGTCGGTGTGAGTATAAATAACATCGCAACCGCAGTCCACGCAAAGCACTTAGGCCGAGAGTATTCAGTACTCAAAGGGTTAACAACCACCCAGCCGGCCGTCGTGAAGCTGAATCATAATTTAAAATTCAGAACGAGGGCCTCTGGGCAGAAAAACGGGGAACACGACAACGCGTGTCGCCCATGGCGAAGGTCGAATGTCGCAACCGTCGTTACGTTTCGAAAGTATCGAGGGGCTGGTGGCGGGGTGAAAGCAGAAAAAGGCAAAGGGGCTTGGGTGGAGAGGAGAGGAGAGGAGAGACCATCGACGGTGCAGCTGGATGGGTCGATGCAGGTGCACAGATGCAGCCAACCTGTGGCAGACGCGATCGCGGTGTCGCGTACCTGCCTGCATCCTCGCGCACCCTGCTAAATTAATTCGATGCACGGCTCCCCGATCCCTCTCGATAAATCCAATTAAATTAAACGTTACAAATGGGGACGCTTGGCGGACAAGCGTGCGGGAAACGGCGGCACGTAATATTCGTTGACGCGATCGGTCGTGTGAAGGGAATCGACAGGGGGAGGAGAGGAGGAGGTCCGTTTATGGCGACGCTTCCTTTTTCGAAATAGACCACCGTATAAAGGTCGATTTATCCGTTTGCGTAGTAGGTTGCGTTCTTCGGATTTCGCGTCGAAAAAACCCAGCGCGTTTAACCCTTTGAAATCGGCAGATTTCGTTGTTGGGAGTACCAGCAGGTCGGAGTAAATTTAGCGTTTCGCAGTTACTTTTCCGCACAGGATTTAAAGTCAATGTATGGATATTAACACGTTCCGTGCCCAAGCCATTTTTGCCTGACTTATCGTTCAGGACATTTGATAGTTTGACTAAATCCACTGTTAAATAATTGTAATTATTAACCCCTTAATGTACAGTTTTTTTTAAAAAAAACCGGCCAAAAAGAATCAATTTCTTTTGACGTAAAATTATTTCGAGTTGTCGTCGATCGTTTTAATGTTCCTCAGAGTACAATGTTGGTACTTTCAAATATCACCGCATGGCAGGAAAGGTGTTTTAATTTGAATGGAAGTTGCAAAGCGTTAAATGCAAAGGCATCGAATTAATTTGCACGCCTAATACGATCACAAGTGTGATCATGTTCAGAACATGGGCCTTATTCGATACCTCTATTCTGTGTGAAAAAAGTGGATTCGGTCAACTGTTTTCGCATCAACAAAAATCTAGTCGATTGAACCGTGAACCGGATAATCGGTAGCCGTATACCGTATTTCCAAGCGATTTGCATAAAAATCCGCGGTCCGCTTGTAAAAGAATTTCCCAACACGGCTGACGCAGGACATTCACGATCGCGTGACCGTGTACAGGAAGCGATAGAGACACACGGGCCGCTAAGACAATACAGAGTTGCGCGATAGATTTTTGTAACCTGTTCCCTTTGTAGTTTATCGCCGGGGAGGCGGAGGCACGCTGACAAGTTTCGCGAGAACTTTGAAAGTTGTCTGTCCGCGGCGGTCTCTCCTTCCTGCAATTAATCATCGATACCGACGAATCGTACCCCGAGGCTGTCGAACGAAAGGGTGATTCATGTCGAAACGCATTTTTGTTATTTCAAGCGCAAGACAATGTTATAAACGTGGCAAGCGGTACCGATCGAAGCGAGAGTTGAGTTGTGGTTTTAATTTGTAACGAGAAGTAATGCAAATTTGAACGTGCACGAGAAATGTCTGCGAATAAGGATTAGAGATTCAAATTTAGAAATTCGAATTGAGAAATTCAAGGATTTGGGGATTTAGAAATTTTTTTAATCGTATAATGGGATTGGAGATTGTGGAACGGTGAATTTGAAGTGTACACGAAAGATGCATGTGAAAGAAAGATAATTAATGATTAAAATTTAGAAATTAAGAGATTTGAATACTTAGAAATTCTATAATTGCAAGATTGTGAAATGTGGAACGATGAATTTGAAGTGTACATAAAAGATGCATGTGAAAGAAAGATAATTAATGATTAAAATTTAGAAATTAAGAGATTTGAATACTTAGAAATTCTAAAATTGCAAGATTGTGAAATGTGGAACGATGAATTTGAAGTGTACATGAAAGATGCATGTGAAAGAAAGATAATTAATGATTAAAATTTAGAAATTAAGAGATTTGAATACTTAGAAATTCTATAATTGCAAGATTGTGAAATGTGGAACGATGAATTTGAAGTGTACATGAAAGATGCATGTGAAGAAAGGTAATTAATGATTAAAATTTAGAAATTAAGAGATTTGAACACTTAGGAATTCTAAAATTGCAAGATTGTGAAATGTGGAACGATAAATTTGAAGTGTACATGAAAGATGCACGTGAAGAAAGGTAATTAATGATTAAAATTTAGAAATTAAGAGATTTGAATACTTAGAAATTCTATAATTGCAAGATTGTGAAATGTGGAACGATGAATTTGAAGTGTACATGAAAGATGCGTGTGAAAGAAAGATAGTTAATGATTAAAATTTAGAAATTAAGAGATTTGAATACTTAGAAATTCTATAATTGCAAGATTGTGAAATGTGGAACGATGAATTTGAAGTGTACATGAAAGATGCATGTGAAAGAAAGATAATTAATGATTAAAATTTAGAAATTAAGAGATTTGAACACTTAGGAATTCTAAAATAGCAAGATTGTGAAATGTGGAACGATGAATTTGAAGTGTACAGTATTAGAATTTGAAGTATCGTTAACGTTCATCTCTCGAGTGCAAAGGGTTAAATACAAGCGCTATCACGCTGCTTGGGTCTTTTCGGACTCATTTAGAGAAAGCGCGGTTGCGCTGTTTGGGATTCTTCGACATTTTTGTTTCTTTAATACCCCCTGGGACTCGAACGGTTAAACTTTTGCCCGGTGCTGTAGACGAGCACCGCGCAGAAATGCACAGGGGCACACAGAGAGCGGCGATGCAGCGTGACGAGTGCGTGGGAGTTGCAACGTGGGGCGACCGGGCGCGCGATGTGGGTCACTAGGAAATTGTTAGTCGTCTGTCGTTCTGACAGCCTTCCTGTCCTGGCGCGCGCTCAATGTGGGCGCCATTGTCTACGATCCCGTGAACACAGGATGTGTAGGACTCGCATGCTAAGCAGGGTGCAAGAAAAAGATCGAGAACGCAATCCTATCGATGGTATTATATTTTAGGGCGGCGATGAGCAACCTTTATCGTGTAGTTCGCCAAAATTAACCCTTTGCGTTCCGTTAAATTACACTTTCATATATTATAGGAAAATTCTATTCTAATAATTTTAGTAGAACGAAATATTATCGTTATCAAATATTTTGCAAATTTAACAATACGAAGAACTGGTCGTGAAATATTATAAAAAAAAAGCATATATAAATACAATTAGAATTCTGATTTCAATTTCGGATTAACCAATCATAAATAGCCGCTAATTGCTCACCCTCCTCGAACCTTACAATCGATTGCCAAAGTGAAACAAGAATGGTTGAATGATGTCGCGTGCATATAAATAAATTGCGTAATTATTAAAACAGTCCATCATCGAACAGAAGTCCGAGAACCAATTAAAGCTCCGTTATTATTTGAACACCCTCCTTTTAGATAGTTTATTTACACAGGAAGAGCATCCATTTATTGTATTTCACTTTCCCGCGTGCCAACTGCGTTTCAATGGGATTAAAACAGTTGCATAACCGAGAACATTGAGAAAGGGTGAGAAAGATGTATATATATATAGAGAGAGAACGAGAGAGCTCAACGACATATACGAATCCGTGGAGTGGGTTCATTCTAGCTCAGTGTTTCTCAACACAAACGAGTAATTTTTATAATTTAAACGCTTGTTTATATTATACTTCTTTAGAACTTGGTTGTCAATCGTCCTCACGAGGGGGCAAAACCAAACTTTTGTTGTGTCGAAGTGGGGCATGGCTTGAGAAAAAGGTTGAGAAACACTGTTCTAGCTGGTGAGCTCTCTGAATGATGCACATTTATTATCTCTATTTTTATTTTCGCTGATCCCTTAATCTTAAACTTTCGTCCGCTACTGTACACAGTAAATGTGTTTTTCACGGCACGTAAAAATAATGTAAAATTTGCATCGAAATTTATAAAATATACAATTTTACCTGCGGTTCTTTCTTCAATTTGAAACGCTTATTTATATTATGCTTCTTTAGAACTTGGTTGCCTATCGTCCTCACGAGGGGGCAAAACCAAACTTTTGTTGTGTCGAAGTGGGACATGACTTGAGAAAAAGGTTGAGAAACACTGTTCTAGCTGGTGAGCTCTCTGAATGATGCACATTTATTATCTCTATTTTTCAGAGCGCACCATATGACACGTGACTGCTTTTATATCCGATGCACACACGCCCTCGCTCTTTCTCTCTCTCCCTCTCTTTTTCTCTGATACTGCGTGCCTCTTGGAAAGTTATTTTTGCAATTAAATGTTCCCTGATAAATTCCGTATGCGCGCGTGACACCGCGAAAAAGGTCAGAGATTTCGTTTTGAGGTCACCGGTCTACTCGACTATTCGCTTGTTTCAACGAGAATTTTATTTCTTCTATTCCGCGTAACTTCTGCTTCACTTTTTTCCCTCTTTGCTCCGTATTCGTGGAAATGTTTTCGATTCACACTGAATATTTTACTTAACGCTCGAATAGCCATGCTTTCACGATAGAATTATTATTATTTTGTTTTTAATTACTGATTATTGGGTTATCAAATTATTAATTATTATAGTAAACTATTTTGCATCCTTTTTGGGATAGTTTAAGGTTAGAGGTGTTCTTGTGATATAATTGTTTCGTTTTTAATTACTAATTATTTCTTTTTAAATTATTCAATTATCAAGTATCGATTTTATTAGGAAATAAAAGATTGATTTATAAAAGGTTCGTGTTTTGCGGAAACAAAAATAGCAAGAGATTGCACGGAAATTGTTTATGGGCTTTGTTTCGCGATGATGAATCAGTGGCCTGGCCAGACAGGAAACCTTCGAGTAGAATAAATATTGACGAGTCAAACACGTCTGATTTGTAAAGGAGTATCTCGTTCTCGATCAAAATACGTTTTCCGTTATCTTTCTTTTTTTCCTCTTTTTTTTACGGACAAACATATCGAAAAATTGTAATTAAATTAAAAAATCGTAATAACAAAATTCACCTAACCTTCGTCAACATCTTTTCGTGATTCAAATACGATCTTTTGTTGGAAGTTTCTTTTATAACAGAACAAAAATATCTTATCTGCTCTGTAACAAAGTTATATTTAAAACAAAGTTATATTTACCTTTTATTAATAATAAACGTCGTTCAACGAGTTTACCTCTCGTCGCATCTTCTTACGAAACGAACTCTATTGATCGCAACTTCGTATAAAGGTTCTTCGAGTTACAAAGTTGCACAGAACTACGAAATTGATGATTCCCCTTTCGAAAATAAATCCGTGAAACACGCGGAACGAGCCACGGAAGCTGCCGGACTAATTTCGTTCTAATCTAATTTCCTTATCAGCCTCGCGTCAAAGACGTCACGATAACCTGGTTATCATGGAGGAAGTCGATTCGAAGAGTTTAGCGAATCGTCAATTTTATCGCAATTATCTCACCACCGCCGCTAAAATTAGAATGATCAATGGCGGTCTAATTACGAGTAGTCATTCATAATTACGGCTGGTATTAAATTTTTGATTTTTGTTGAATGGAATAAAAGAAGTATTCTAAAATGTATATCTTTTAAAAGATCTTTATTTGTAGTCATCTCGTTATTCATCCGTTCTGTTGTTAATAATTTATATTATTATAATTTATAGTTTATAGCTTTTAAGATATCATATATACATATACATTGTTTTATACTTATGCCTTTATCTTTACTGTGTACAAGAGGATTAATACCCATAAATAAATAAATAAATAAATAAATAAATAAATTTGCCCTTCTTCAGGACAAAAAATTACAACTGAAGAATAATACAAGTTTTATTAATTTATTAATACAACTTTTTTTTATCTTTACGACGAGTATATTCGACGTTATACGAAAAACGTTCGCTTCGTTCCGACGAGTATACTCGACGTAAACAGTTAAAGGGTGAAAATTGCTAAAACGGAAACTAATTTCCCCATGGTATCCTATCGCTAGATGCTTCACACTTGTTGCGTGGGTGTCTAAACGGTATCTTACACGGTGTATAAGGACATTTGCGCCACCCCAAATGGGGAAGGGGGAGAACGGCGCTGTTATTGCATAAGAATGGCTAAAGGTACTTACGCGTACGACCGACTGACAACGATACGTAACGTGCAACGTTGTGAACAGGAAGGTCCATATATTATACACCCTAAGCGGGAATGAAACACGTTTCTGCGTTTCGTTGCGCACGTTCGTGCACGATAATTGCACGTGTACTTATTAGGCTCGATTTATAAGCAACACGCAGTATTACCTTGTCGTTAGGGCGTGGGTGGTAATTAGCGAGCGATTTCAATTTCTCCTCTTCCGGTTTTCCGACAACTTAATAAAATAGGGCCATTATTCTGAAAAGTTGCACGTAGAATCAGATACTTTGAACGTACACAATGCAATATATATATTAGATAGGACACCATAAACTATCCAACGACACAAGTAGAGAAAAGACTCGCACTCGTTAAATTTACTTTCCCTCTCATACGTCTATTCCTATTGAAAATGGGGTTTAATATTATAGGAAATTCTATTTTACTTTTTACCTGCCATCCACCCTACTAAATAAAAGTAAAATAAAATTTCCTATAATATTAAACCCCCTTTCCAATAGAAATAAACGTATGACAGAGAAAGTGAATTTAATGAGTGCGATCCTAATCGCTTCACTTTATTATTATTCGCACCTGAGCCCTATCATCTCACTCTACTAAATAAAAGTAAAATAAAATTTCCTATAATATTAAACCCCATTTTCAATAGAAATAGACGTATGAGAGGGAAAGTGAGTTTAATGAGTGCGATCCTAATCGCTTCACTTTATTATTATTCACACCTGAGCCCCCTATCATTTCACTCTACTAAACAAAAGTATATTAAACCCCATTTCCAATAGAAATAGACGTATGACAGAGAAAGTGAATTTAACGAGTGCGATCCTAATCGCTTCACTTTATTATTATTCACACCTGAACCCCGTATCATCTCACTCTACTAAATAAAAGTGAAGTAGAATTTTCTTATATATATATATATAGTTGATTTTATGTAAATTTCATAGGTGTACTTGCACCTTCCAAACGTTTATACACGATTACTTTTTACATTCGACTGCTGAAACTATTTCAAAAGCGTCCCCCGTGCGAGGGTTAAAGCGGGGTTGCACCGTGGTTCCAAGGTGACAAAGAAAACGAGGCTTGTCGTCGTCCCGGGTGGCCACCGCCACGGGCATCGCCGACAAAACGGCCATTAATAGGTCATACCGGCGGTAATTAATTTATGAGGTGATAAAGCGGCCTTCCATTAAAATGCACCCTTCGAAGCCCGTCGCACGGCGAACGCTGGCCACGCTTTTGCGCACGAAACGGCCGCGAGGGCCAGGAAATCCGAAATGCACCGGGGTACAATAACCAGAGACGGTCCTCGCGATTCCCGTGAACGATACCGGCCACGAGCACCTCGTCGCGGCTTTAATGGCTTCATTTAGATTCCGCTTCAGTCGACGCGCGTTTCACTGTTTTAAAAAGCGCGCCGGGGTTGACACGATGGGGATGCAAGGAAGATATCGCGAACGAGAAGAATCGTGATTTCGAAAGATAGAAAAGTAAAGGAGGTGTTTGAGAAATAGCACAGAGTGGTTGGGAATTTTTAGCAAAATTGACGACTAATGCACTTAATCCTATTTATTCCACTAGCTTCAAAGTATTTGATTCGAAGTACATTATTATCTGCTTTTCCAAAGTACAATTTTTAATCAATTCTTAATACACGATGGTGTATCGTGTTCGGTTAGGAGAGATCTCTCATTTTTTCCATACCAAGGGTGCTGTGATTGATTCTGTTGACTTTTGTTAGTAGTTAGGCTTGGACTAGTATTGTTCACAGTTTATCAAATGCATTATCTGATTTTCCAAAGTACAATTTTTAATCAATTCTTAATACACGACGGAAAGTGTTCGGTTAGGAGAAATTTCCCATTTTTTGCACGCCAAGGGCGTTGCGATTGATTCTGTTTTTCTTTTGTTAGTAGTTAGGCTTGAACTAGTATTGTTCACAGTTCATCAAATGCATTATCTGTTTTTCCAAAGTGCAATTTTTAATAAATTCTTAATACACGATGGAGAGTGTTCGGTTAGGAGAGATCTCTCATTTTTTCCATACCAAGGGCGCTGCGATTGATTCTGTTTACTTTTGTTAGTAGTTAGGCTTGGACTAGTATTGTTCACAGTTCATCAAATGCATTATCTGCTCTTCCAAAGTGCAATTTTTAATAAATTCTTAATACGCGATGGACGGTTTAGTTAACGAGTCATAGGATATATAAAATAAAGTTATTCCCGTTTAAAGACTCGTAAAGCGAAAAGATTCTTCGATATCCGGATGTTCTGTACACGTGAAATAAAACGTAACAGTTTTAGCGTAAATTATTATGAAACAGAACGAAACAGAACACGCTTAGGTATGTGGCAAATCGTTTCGCTTCTAGAATGCTGGGTAGGCTTGAGATTTACCAGGTTCGGTAGACCCACGGTTTAAATTGTGTACACATTTGAAAGAATGACTATTTTCTGTCTTTTCCACCATTTCTTTCTTAGTTACCTTCAGGTCGAAGGTTTGATTAACGCAATAGCTTAAAATAATAAATATTTAGTGAGCTGTGACGAAAATTTCGTGAAATAAAAAATTTTTTGTCACGTGAAGTCAGTATCAATATATCTCTTTTTCCAATATTAGACGAAGTATTTTAAATAATGAACGAAATATTGTCGATTTTGTTTCGAGGTACACGGAGAACCCTGAAAATAATATGTGTGGTTCGTTCGTTAGAATAAGCTTTCTAAATGATATTTAAAAATAGTACTTTACTTAACGTTGAAAATAGCGAGGATTTGTTTAAAAATACTTTGTTTATTTTCAGCTCACTCATAAAATTCAAGTATTACTAGGCGACGAACGTGTTTAAAGATATAGCGAGCCTTTGATTACGTGCGAATGGTCGTGATTTAAAAAGAACAAATTTACTCTTGCAAATATTATGATTTCTTGTAATATTTTTCTCTCACTTTGCTCTCGTTGCCCAGAAATACTTGAAACACAGAGTTAATTTTCCGCTTCAAAATCATCGAAATGAAATTATTTTATCTGCCAAGACTTCATTTCCCGTTTAAAATACTAATTCATTTAAACCTTTAAAAAATTCGTTATTTCAAATAATAAATATGTTATCGTTTTGATAAAATTTCATTAAAAGTGGGATACATTTTTTTTTTTCTCAATGTTTTACCATCCAGCTCTGCTTCCTCCATTCTTGAAACACTGAAATCTTCGCGAACCAGATTAAACGGAGGATAGTTATTCATAAACCGTTATAGTGTACACATTGAGTTTCCTGTACCGCAAGCAAGAGTCAACAGAACGTTTTAATCGGAGGGGAACAACCATTTTAACCTCCCGTCCGAAACATTATTTGTCTTTAAAATTATTTTTATGCGTTTTTAAAAAGTCTACTTAAAAAGTCTAATTATGGTTTTGTACCGTTGAAAAATTGTAAGGCGGTACACGTAGGTCAGAAAAATTATTTAATCGCAAAAGCATGGGTCGTATACGCCCCAAACAGCTTAAACGGAAAGTCTTCGAAAAATGGTCCGGTACAGAACGTGTTAATATTCTAATCACTGCCGTAACGAAAGGGTTAAATTGTTTAAACATACATACTATTAATATTATAATCGCTTCACTTTTATTTTATTCACACCTGAGTCCTATCGCTCGTTCTACCAAAGTTGTTAACACTAATCACTCACTTATGATTTTGTCAAGTTCAAGTATCTTGTGAAAGGAATAGAAGTAAGGATGATTGTGCTAAATGTAATAAAAAAAATCTGCAGAAAATGTATTTTAAAAGCAGCATATATATGTGAAAGTTGTTTTGAACAAGCTGTGTTTTAAATAAAATTTTATATTTTTTAAAAATTTCAATTTTCATGTTTCAGTCAAATTGACTCGCTTCAAGCAAAATAGGTATATACCCAACATCCGGCAATCTAGTGTTAAAGCAGAATTTTCTTATATTTATTACGATTGAGCGCAGTGCCATACCGTCGATAATACGCTCGCCAAATGTTTTGCGCCAACAGAAAAATACCATCGAGGGCGTATTATTCCCGCGGCCGTTGACGATCGTCGTGCACGGATTATTCCGCTTGTAGATGCAAATGGGTTAACGCACAGTGACTCATTCCCAAAGACAACGAATCCTCGAAAGGGAACACGCGGAGTTGAATGAAGCGATGAATGGTCTACTCTCGTGAATGAATTTACTCGAAGAGGCAACCGACCGCTCGCGATCTCCGCTCGCCTCCTCCTCTTCTGTCTTCCGCTTCCTTTTTCCTTCTCCTTTACGTTCCTCTCTCTCTCTCTCTTTTCTTTCCCTTCTTTTTCTTTATCTACTCGCTCTACTTCTTATTGTGCCAGTGTGCCAGCCGGGCTGCAATTAATTTGTCGTCGAGCTCGCCACGGAATTAACGTCCTCGTTACTTCCGCTTCTCTGTGCCCCCCCTCCTTCCCGATCGCCCGTTCTCGATAGAAGCGAAACAATGGCGTGTTTCTGGGTTTATTGCACCGCGATATCTCCCGCGATGCACGATGGTCCTTGTTCTTTCGAGTCCCGTTCGTCAATTTGTATTCGAGCAATTTAAAACGATGGCAGTTATCGAAGTAACCAGATTCGAATTATTAGGTTGGTAACTAAGTTGTTACGATTTTTTTTTTCTTTTTTTAAAGGAAGATTTCCACTTCTTTCGATCTCTTTCAAATTTTATGCAACGGAGTTTCGTTTAATGCAGAATTGAGAGCTTGGTTGGATGAATTTTTCGAGTTGAAAGAGGGTGATTCTTATCAACGAGGTATTGAGAATCTGGTTGATCGTTGGGAAGAAGTTGTAAACAAGGGAGAATACATTATTGATTAACTAGTTGTTAATTTTTACTAAACAGTAAACTTTAACCGTAATTATTAAATTAGAACTTAGTCGATTTTTAACCCCTTGCACTCGAATGGTGAATGTCAATTGCAAGTACAAAGTGAAATTACCGGTCCCAAACTTTTGAACGTTAATGTGATTCAGTTTACGTCTGCGTTTGGTCGTGAAAATCCGTTAAAAAGCGCTGCGTCGAACGTGTCGATAGGCTCGATAACTCTAATTAATTCGAAGCAACTGCTGAAAACCTGCTGAAAGTAGCCGCGAGTGGTTTACACGAGGTTACGGAACACCGCCGCAACCTGTTACGTTATCGGTTTTTCCGTGGCGGTTCGGAAAAGTGAAACGAGACCCGTTCGCGCATCCAATATGTATGCGGCTCCGTCTCGCGCGAGGCTGACCGACGAACTTCAAACAAGCCTGGTGTTGCTCAATCCGTGTAAAATTCCTCGATTCGACCCTGGCTGTTGTCCAGCGGCTCCAAAACCGGGAAATAAACTGTAATCGTTGAAACTTTCGGATATTAGGATTAATTTGTGAGATGCGCAGAAGCGCATACAAGGGCCGCTGACTGGTAACTGACAATTTTTGGCGTCCACGTTTCGGCCGCTACCGAAAAAAGGGACGCAACGAAATAACTTCCAGAATCCTGGGAAGGGGGCCAGGGAAAATCCCACAATTTTACACTTTGGAATCGCACAGTCTTGCCGATTCAATTACAACTTGGCTGTCGTCAACCTTCGCCTTCGGCCAATAACGACTAACAATTGTAATGGTAGGAGAACTAGCGAACAGTAACTAGGATTGGGATATAAACACGTTGTACCTTCTTCTCAGAAATGGCTAGTACACCCGTTATAACTATCCACCACTCCATTGCACAGTGCGAGGCAACGAGCGCCGCCTCGTCGGGTTACCTACCCCCACTCCTTCACCTTGAAATCCAGCTTATTCTTCTGGCTACACTGAACTCCAATAGATAGTGAAAATTCCGATCTGGGTTGCGTTTATATTTCAGAATTGTAATGTACACCCATTATATCCCCCCACTCCGTTGCACGGTGCGAGGCAACGAGCGCCGCCTCGTCGCGCTACCTTCCCCCACTCCTTCACCTTGAAATTCAGCTTATTCTTCTGGCTACACTGAACTCCAATAGATAGTGAAAATTCCGATCTGGGTTGCGTTTATATTTCAGAATTGTAATGTACACTCATTATATCCCCCCACTCCGTTGCACGGTGCGAGGCAACGAGCGCCGCCTCGTTGGGTTACCTACCCCCACTCCTTCACCTTGAAATCCAGCTTATTCTTTTGGCTACGCTGGATTGCAACTCTTTCTGGCGTGTTTCAGCCGAGCGAGCGCCCGCACTGTGTCATTTGCAACTGCACAATCGTTATTGTTACCGTTCACCGGGTTTGTCCCTGTGGTTTTCGTAGCTCCCCTAGACGCGCGGCTGTTCGCGTGACAGGCCAGAACACCGATCGTTTCCTGTCCATCCTCGTGCAATCGCGTGCATGCAATTACGGCGGCCGCTTCCCTCGCGCGAACCTGTTCCTTAACCGTGAATTTTTAACGAACGCGATTTCAGTCAGCTATCCTCGTGTACTCGAGCTGGATAACCGAATATCGGATCAATGTCGTAAGCGTTGTGGGGTTAAACCACCTTTTTACGAGTGTAAGGATCGTAAACAGACCATGGAGTTTTACGCAGATTCACATTTTTGGGAATGCTTATCGATCGTAACAGATGATAGCAATGCTCACTTTTCACGGTCCCTCCCGATTATTGTTAAATAGCACACGATATATGTACTTTCCTGGAAAAAACTAAATCAAATATATTTCATATCACTATATATATATATTCATTTCTTTAATATTTCTTATTACTTTAATAACTTATTATAGTTATTATTAATTTAACGATAATAAAGGTACACTGTTTTAAATCAATACATATGTAAATGAAAAGAAAAGCTATTATCCGTTAAATCACGCTTTATCGCTTGCGAATCTTCTGCATATCGACATCAGCGCAAGTAATTCACAACAAAATTAAAACTTTGAAACAAACCAAATTACCGTAATAATAATAATAATAAGGGGACTGGAAAGTAATGTCGTTTCTATCGTTCCATCTCTAGATATTTCGCTGAAAAACCAATTGATGTTTATCGATCCGGCATTGAAAATTTGCACGCTAGATGGTAAAAGGGTATCGTAAGGGTGATTACATCGTTGATTAAAAATAGAAACTCGTTAAAAATTTATGCGTTTGAATTTAATAGTTTCATCAGTTCGTACATAAACGTTACTCCGTCGCGTTTCAACTGTAACAGAATCGGTCGACGCAAACGGTCGAGGTGTTTCCATCGAAGGGTGCAGAAAACGCGGGGGGAAATTGATCGCGCGAACTTCGAAAGAATTCAACAGCTCGGAACTAGTCCTTGTTTCGCCCGATGTCGTGACTAACGATCGAATCGTCGGCGTTCGAGGACTATGACGGTCGTTCGTCGACCCCGATGAGACGAACCTCGATAAATATTTAACCCCTTGCTCCACGATTTAAGTCACGACATGACAGCGCGTGCAACGTCTGGTAAAAAAAAAGGGTATTTAACCAACGGTTTCCTTCGATGGGCCTGGCATTCGTCTAATCGACCCTTGCTTTCACTTTTTCGGTCACGGTCCTTAACTCTTTGATTGCTAAACACTCCCGCTCTATTAGCGGTTGCGTTGCTTTAAATGGGAGCGAGGAAAAATTGACGAACGCACATACGCGTCCATGATCCATGCGAGTAACTTTCGCCAAAATCGTATTTACGATATGGACCCATAGCAGTCAAAGGATACTAAACGCAACGGTACTTTAGATATACCTATTCTTACCGTAAAGGGTCATTTGACACCTTATGAGATAAACGTTGATTTTCAGAAAGAAATTCTTAATTTATTAACGCTAGATTTACGGACATTTCATGTATATCTATTTCTAATATTCATATGTTAACACTATTAACACTATTTAAAATTTCGATTAGAATTTCATAGATGCAACGTAATTGTGTCGCCTTTAAACTTTAGACTTTTTCTCAAATATACCTATAATACATTTTTCAATATTCACTTCTTTTTTCATTGTTTATTTTCTGAGAAAAATTTGTAGTCTGTCTTACGTGGGAATGTCGTGGTAGGAATAGGTATGCATCAAAAGGAATTTGAAATTGTAGAACTGAGAGGGAAACAGGTTTGGGTATATTTGTATCGTGTACATCGATAAAACTCAGCGAAAGTTGCTAGGAATAATAGTGATTATATTATGCAAATTTTACTCATGAAGTCCAAAATCCGTAAATCTAGCGTTAAAGGAAATAATTCGCAACAGTTTTGTAGTTTCTATGATCTTTACTCTCGATACAGGACTGCATTTCTATTCCGTTTAGCTGTAGAGAACTCATTTGAAAAGGAGCGTCGCTTGTGAATCTCCGATAAGAGTCGTTTCTGCTTATGCGTAACGGACCCGATCGGGTCTTTTCAAGTGAAACGACACCACGAATTAAAGGAGCATAACTTTGTGCGGTTTCAGGGCCGTGAAAGCATTCCAGCAGGTGCTATGGGTGGAACCAGGATTTCCACGGGCCTGCGAGGTTCACCTACGGCTCGGCTTGATGCTGAAGGTCCACGCTGACTTCGACGCCGCCTTGAAACACCTGACACTCGCCCTGATCGATGCCACGACACCTGCCTCCTTTTCCAAGCTCGAAAGTGAGTCTCGGTTTCCGTCCCTTCGATCGCCTACGCGCGCGTTCCTCCAACGTTTCGGGGACGCATAATGCACGCGAAACAGCTGCCGACCGTAAACTTTCGTGGCCGCGGTTTTAGGGTCCATTTATACTCGGCGGCTGTACCACGAGAACGAGTTCGCCAATCGGACAGCGTTTTTATCGTTAGCTCTGTGCACAAAGTGGCCACCAAAAAGTGTTTGTATTCACACGTTACACGAGGGAAGGGTATTAACACTTAGCCGACCGAATGGGGAAATCTACCATTCTTTCCTTGACAGTGCCATTGACTCTATTTACTTTTGTTATTGGTTGGACCTAAGCTGATGTTGAATTTATTAAAAATTGTATTTTGGAAAATTTATGAACGGTACTAGTACAAGACTAACTAATAACAAAAGCAAATAGAATCAATTGCAGCACTCTGTTGAGGACAAAATGGGAGATCTCCCCATAAGGGAGGCTAAGCGTTAACACTATTCTTACCACGACCGGTCAAATGAACGTGTTTAAAATTTCAATTAGAATTTCATATATACAACGTAATTGTGTCGCCTTTAAGCTTTAGACTTTTCCTCAAATATACGTATAATACATTTTTCAATATTCATTTCTTTTTTCATTGTTTACTTTCTGAGCAAAATTTGTAGTCTGTCTTACGTAGGAATGTCGTGGTAGGAATAGGTATACGTGAAGCGTTGGTAGGAATAGTGTTAACCCTTTGCACTCGTATGTCTCATCGTATGCGACATCACAAGTTTTACCGTGAAATTTTCATTTTTTTTTAATTATACTCATGAAACGTTACAGCTAAGCATGCTAATAACGTATTGGAAAAGTTTCGTTTTGGTTGAATAAAAAAATAAATTCCAAGTTGGCGGTAATTCATGGTCATTTAAAATTCAAGTGCAAAGGGTTAACACGTTGAAAGCCACGTCAGTTTTACAGGGACTCGTGCTCGATTCGTCATGTATAAATGGACCTTTACCCGTGAAATCTTATCCCCGCGCCACATGTTGCTTCCTCGAGTGGCTGACTTTTGCCACGATGTGAAGAAAGATCGAATCCTTCGCATAATATTGGCTTATGCTGAAGGTTACCATAGTTTTTACTGAATTCGATTTTAAGAAGTATGAAATGCTTGCGAAACGGTTTAGTTGAAACAAGTAACTATGAATCCATCGCGTGACTACAAAATAATAACCAATAATAATAAATAAATAAATAAATAAATAAATAATAAGCGTAACACAAGAGTGATATCCGTTTCGTGCACAGTAGCAATTTTTGTGTGCTCTGACAAGTACATTCGTGATTGGAAGATGCAAATATATTATTGTTTATCTAAAACTTATCTGATTTATCAAAAATAGTTAACCCTTAGCGCTCCATTGGCTTCTCTGCAAAGACATTCTGTATAGAGATACTTTGTCGTTAAGTTATTTTATTTCTTTATTTTCAGTCTTTTTTTTTTAATAATTTTATACCTTTTTCTCGTGGTGCTATTTCACTTTGAACGAGGTGCGTGTTGTTGGTGTCTGCACACCTAGTCTGACAAGAAAAGGTATTGGATAAGCGATAACACACGTTTGACGTGGCGGTGAACGGTACTCAAGGATGCATCAAGTGCGACCTTAACGAATTTCCTTGAACCCAATGCGACTTTAGCGGTACAGCAAAGGTCTCTGCTTCGCGTGTATGCAAATGCGCGTGGTACTGTAGGCAACGAGGCCAACCTTAGAAATGGCACTCTAGATAACCGAGTATAACCATTTTTAACCCTTTGCACTCGAGGGATGATTGTTACTCGTCCAACGATACTAACTTCAAACATGTTCATGTTTGAAATATTCACTAAGATTCGACTATATTAAACGTTATTTAGTTTGGTTTAGTGATATACTAAAATTTACATACATGACTATTTAATTTCCGAGTCTGACTGATAAACAAATTAAACTAAAGTCTGAAAATTTTCGGAAATATCATTTGACGACTCACCTCTCGAGCGCAAACGGTTAAAAGTTGAATAATATATAAAACTTATTAAAGTTTATTTATATTGTTTTATTTCCACATCCAATCGCGAAATAATAACTGGTGACATTAGATAAATTTTCATTAAAATTGCTGTTCAACAATATTGTTAACAACGCGAGCCTCTTCGCCTCTAAGTGCAACACAGTTGTGAATCGTGATTCATAAATTAAATACGAAACGCTAGTTCAGCATAGGGGTATGAAACATAACGCACGATTCCGAGTAACAACGCGCTTCGGAAATGGGCCAGGACATTAATTCTTGAGCAGTAACGGGAACGTCCGTTACTCTTTTCCTGGCGAAATTTCATCTCGCCTGTGTAGCTCTATCCACGTCACTTCGTGTTACCAGGAATCGCATATGAGTCACTCGAAATACGGGCCCAGATCTGTAGAATAATCACAGGAAATCGTGTTGTACGTGAAAAGTTCACGTACACCTTTTGCGCTCCAAATTCACCGTTTTGCAATTTTGTTAACCATAGGTGCATATAATTAAAAATGTTCGAAGTACAATTATCTTATATAGGGTAAGGTTGCTAAATTCGTACCCCTTAACCCCTTAATGCCCTTAATGCCCCCTTTTTAAACCATGAAAGACGTCAAGGTAGAATTTAAAAATGGTCAAGTAATGTTTATGGAATTTGGGAAATCTCTGTATGTTCTAACCCCCATGGTTTTCTCGCGACTGAATCAGCTGGACGTCTGATTCATCGTATGAAACGATCTTGTGTAATGGAATCGCTTCTGTTTACCGAGAAATCGTTTCGTCTGTCTACCAACAGGAAATTGTACTTATAAAACGACACGGGTCTTAAAGCGGGATCCAGTGACAATTGGGTCATTCTAGCGTGAGCCCATCAACTGATCGGAAACAAGTGTCATTCTAAAGGTAACACAGAAATTGGAGTACAGAGAATTAATGGATCGCTTAGAAAAGAAATTTTGAATATTATTTTTGAAGTAATGGTACTTTACTATTTCAATTAAATGGTAACACAGAAATTAAAGTATGGAAAATGAATTGGTCACTTAGAATTGAGGTTTTTAAATAAATTATTATTTTTAGTATTTTGAATATTATTTTTGAAGTAATGGTACTTTACTATTTCAATTAAATGGTAACACAGAAATTAAAGTATGGAAAATGAATTGGTCACTTAGAATTGAGGTTTTTAAATAAATTATTATTTTTAGTACGATTTTAATATAACTGATATAGTATCATGTTACTTGTAGTTAATTAGTTTATTTCTGATAAATATTTTACCATATTGTTGGATTTTGTTTCTCAAACTAAATTTGAAAACAAACTTTGTTCACATGGTGTTAAATCGAACTTGAATATTTTTAGTAGCAACATTTATTTCAATTAAAATTATAGGAACAAGAGAATAGATATCGCGTGGTATTTATTATACATTGTTGTTTTAACGCATAATTAACAGTATGCAAATCGTATAATATCAAGTTCGTTGCTTCATGTATTCAAATTTATACAATAGCATTATAAATTGAAATAGGTTATTGTGTGCTGATAAACGAAGTTATATAAAGGATTAATTACTCATTCATTGTTATGATGTTGCACCGTAACCTTACAATGTGTTAGTACTTTCATCGTTCACGTGGTTAAAGTAACAATTTATGTTTTTGTATCAATTATTTATTAAATCGTCTTATTTGTTCCTTCTTGTTTTCGAAGGATACTTTTATCAGCAATACACCCTCCATCGAGATTTCCCATATTCATATTTATGTACAGTGATTTAATTCACAGCATAATTTAACAACGCAGTTATTATCATACAGAAGATATTTTATAACTTCTTATGGTGTGCATGATTATTATTATTCGCGTTGTACGATTGTGATATTAAAATATGCAATTTCCTTTGTGTGTTCCAGTAAAATTTCACATAGCACATTTGTATGAAGTCCAAGGGAAATATCGTTTGGCCAAGGAGAATTACGAGGCGTTGCTGAAGGAAAAAACTTTACCTTCTCATTTGAAGGCCGACATTTGCCGCCAATTAGGTGAGTCAGAATTGTTACATTTTCCTTGATTACAAAAGGTGATCAAGTTTAACGAAAACTCGTTACAACTACAAAATCGACAATAAGAGAATTAACTTGAAATTAATCAAACGTAACTTTACGCTTGGGTTGAGTTATGAATTTCACTGGAAACTTAATTATAAATATAATTAATTCGAAATTAAATTCAACGTGTTTTACTGAAAAAATGTATGCAACAGTAAAATACACTGGTGTACATAATATTTTCATATCATATATATATTCATAAATAATATGGATAAATATTATATTACAAATATTATGTTTATTTTATTTCATTCAACGGGGTAAATCCTTCATTAGCTTACAGAATAAATACAGAAATATGTTGTAAGACATATCAAAACATAAGTAATATAATTTATAAACCTAAATTATTAACTACCGAGGAAAAATTATATTTCTATAATAATTCCATGAATTGTTGGACATAAACACATAATTTTAGCAATTAAGCTGCGCGACAATTAAACAGATATCACTGTAGCTCATTATAAGATAGCCCATTGTGTATTATTTTTTGTTTGTTATCCAAATCGAAATGCTGTGACGTGGATCAGCGAAGTAATCGTTCTCATCCACGATACTGGTCGACGCGACGCATCGAACGCGTTAAAGAACGCGGCCACCCTCCCCTCGACCACGGGGTTAATTAACCCGACCTCCGCGTGACGCTCGAAATCACGGTCGCGGGAATTGTTCTCCTCCTCGCGAGAATTCGGCTTAAGGCCCGAGTTGGGGGTGTACAAGCAAGTAGCAGACACGTGTATTGATTTATTCCGGGTTGGGGTGGCCCGGCGATGAGATGGGGTGGCGAACGGCGGCACAAGGGTGGGTGCAGAGGGGTGGAGGCGCGTATTCGAGCGAGAGGAAGAACGAGGGGGGGAGAGGTGATGAGAGGGGAATCGGATTTGATAAGAAGACGAGATTGTGGGAACCTTTTTACTCCATCCATCGTCTTTTTCTGCGTTTACGTCTCTCTCTCTCTCTTTTTCTCTCGATTTTCTTTCTCGTCAAAATTTGGTCGATCCTCCTTGAAATCAATTTTTTTGGTATCGCTGCTTTCTCTTGTTATTCGTGATTTTTATTGGTTGCTGTTGAACCTAGTGTACAGTCCCATTCAAACGTTCGAATCGCTGCCTTTAACCCATTAAGGATCGATGCTAGTAAAATTTCATTTGTAATTATTTTTCGATCAATTTACATTATAGAATTGCAGATGCTTGGCAATAGTTAATAATTTTGGGTAACTACAATGTTGAAGAATAAATTTGGCAATGTGAAATGACAAAAAGAACGAGTAAATAAATAATTCCGTATAAACATTAAAAAATCACCACTTTTCGTTACTGTAAAGCGATTTAAGCCACTTTCAAAATAAACGGCTCGTAAAAAGAAGACAAACGCTAAAAAGTATCAACGATACTAATGAACAATTAATAGTAATTAAAGGGGTAACAGGAGAATAGTTTTTATTACTAAAATTGCACCGTGAGATTTGACTTTGTGCGAACGTTTCTGTCCACCATTCCACTTAAGTCGATACTACCCCAAGCTATTAAATTAATTAATATTTAATGTTCGGTGAAAATTATGAATAGTGAACTGAATTTATTTTCCAAGAAAGATGATCCATCTTCTCTGCATAATTGGTTTCTCATGCAAGAATATTAATTAAAACATAGTTATTAATTCCTGTTATTTACAATTATTCGAATATTTTTGAACAGGAGTGTACATATACAACAGCTCGTTCCCGGTACACATTTTCTTGCAGTCATTAAATTTTTTATGTTCTCATGCACCCTCTAGATGTGGTCTCGAGTTCTCTTACCTCTTCTAGGCTTTTATCGCGTTCCTTCTCGTTTTTCCCGGGTCTCTTGACCTCTTTAGGCATCTCTGACACTCTTTTATTTTCCCTAGGTTCCCTCGCGCAGCTTTTACTCACCAGCTCTCTCCGTCTTCCTCTCCCGGTATCGTTCTCATTCGCTATCCCCCGGTTTCCGTAGGATTTCAGCGCCCTCTTCCCCTCTTTTGTCATCCCTACTGTTTTTCAATCCTTCTCTCAGCGTGACTTACTTTCCAAATTTCCATCTCTTTCATTTTTGGCTCTCTTGTCAAACAAATCCTCGCATTACCTATGCGATATAACGTTTGAAAGTTGGACTTTCAAAGGTTGTTACAATTTTTTTTCTTCAACCTCCCCTTAATGCTCCCTCGGAAATTTTGAAAAAATTGATTTTTGAGTTTTGACCGTTTTTAAAAATATTACATAAGAGAAAGTATCGCATTTCTTATTCGGGCAAACAATTAATATTTGTTAGTAAAGTTATGTAAATGTGTTATTTTTATTTCATTATTCAAAAAAATCTGACTCTTTGCAAAACTGTCTATAAAGTCGAGTACCTTGTTTAAAAACATTAATTTCATCGATTCGCATAATTATTCTATCTCTAACGGTTTCCAAGATATTTTTCAAAATAGGTTTCACAACCCCCATTTTAGAAGTAGCTTCTTTCACCCCTTCAACATGTACGATCGCCTAAGAGACAAGAATATTTTTTATGTCAAATATTTTCACGAAAACTACATCATATTCAGATATCATAAAAATCGGTGATCGACGCTTCAATATGTTTCTCTTGTAAGTAAATAAAATTTGTGAAAAAGAGAAAACGTTTCAGTGCAAGGGGTTAACGTTAGAACTACCGACGATCGGAAAATACTTATTGGAGACAAAGAAATCAAATTGGAAATTGTACGAAACAAATTTTAGCAAACAAATTTTCAGATGTGTTGACATCACAGCATGTTTACCACGTTTCTACGAAGAATTACAAATTGGGTCATTTTAACCTTCTTGGTAGTTCTATCGTTAATGCGATACCACGAGATGAATCAGAAAAAAGGTCATGTTGTCTGCGATAACTGTCACTGTCGCGTACAAGATCAATCGATGCCTCGATACTTATGAACAGGGATGTACTACGTGACACACAACACGGGTAGCCTCCGAAAGATTATACAGGTCAAGCTGTGCAACGTCGTGCTGACCCACTTGCGCGTTGCAAATCCCTCGGCAAAGCGGAAGACCCCGCGAAAGCTGCAGAGAGTGCAGCACAGGGCTGAATAGAAGCGCCTCAAAGGAAACGACCAGGGGCGGATTCGACCCTTTACGGGCCGTCGTTACTTTGAACTCACCCGTTAATACATCTGGATATCTTATCGATTCGTCTAACTTTTTACCGCAAACTGACGGCATTTTTTAACACGTTCGTCGCCACGTCACCCATATTTGGGTGACGGTCTTCTTCTTAAAGTTAAATAGGATTTTAAATTGGAATTTTTAAAAGGAATTCAATGAAACAAGCATTGAACTGTAATATATGTAAATATAAAATGCATGAAATAAAAATAAAAAATTAAAACTTTTGCTATTTTTATATTTTTTTACCCCAGTTTTCTGTGCAATCGAATTTGGCGACGAACGTGTTAATGGAATTGTTGCTGTTCGTTATAATAAAATGCATTAAACAAACTTTACGAAACTTTTATCCACTAATAAAAGTAAATGTAATATAATATAATAATAAAGGTATATATAAAAATTTAAATTAGGGAAATAGGCTGTATGCACGATTAATTTGCGCAACTGCATCATTTCTTTCGCTCGTATCGCTTCACTCACTAATTAGCGACTCTGCTATTATGCCTCTCGTCTTCGCTTAAATATCCACTGCCTACTCTGCATAATAAAAAACCTAAATTTACTTATTACAACCTTTTAAATTTGTTTGTCTAATTAAGATATTCGCTTTACATATTTTATTTAACGTTGTACAATTATTTGCAATCGACCCTTTTTTACATTGATACATAAAAATTCGCAATTCGGTTCTAACATTTTATTCGATTTATAGGGGTGGTTTTTGCGTTCCAAGAAAAAGATTAAGTCGCACAAGGGGATTAAAGCTATTCTTCGAAGAAAAAAAAATTGGATTTATATTGGACTGTTTAGCTTACCATAATTTGTGAAATAATAACAATTATAATTATGGGCTTGAAGTACCACTCATTCTTGGATTTATAAGGATTAACACTTCATCTATTAACTGTAATATCTATAAAATATAATTAACTATAACATCATACTATTAACAAATTGCTGAAAAATTTCCAGGTAGCCTCATAAAATATCTCCAATTAAACGGCAAATTTGCATGTAAATCGACACTCTCTTGTAAAGGAAACTTAATTATCTCCTACAACTTCTACAATTCCTTTCACCTTCTAAATATTATAATTTCAGCTTCGTTTTAGATATTTTCATTAAAACAAGCCACGGAATAAGAACCAATGAAATGAACTAAATTAATATTAAATTAATCACTTCACTTTTTCAATATTATAGCCCAAAAATTTATTCTGAATTATTTTTGGAATCGTTGTTAAATAATTATTTTGAATGTTGAATATTTTACAGATCCCTGCGCGTTTAATACTTTCACATCCGTATCGAAATTTCGTAAGTGCACAAATATTTGCCATCCACTCTCATAACCACCGTGAAACTTCAGCCTTCGCGAGATGCTCTCCCGAAATCGAGGCACAGCAACCAACAAGCATCATCGTGGCGCAATAAAACTCCATTACATCGGCGAACGGTTCTCAGCGTTGCGGAAATTGCGCCTCGAACCGAAGTCGATATTCTGCTCGATAATTTAAATGCCTCCGCAGCTTGCTCGCGATGTCCCTCTTATTTCTTTCTTTCCCTTCTTCGCACACGTTTATTCCGCCCAAAACACGAGAAAGAGAGAGAGAAAAGGAAACCGAAAACACGGAGGAATCGCGAAATTTCAAGGAAAGTCGGAATTCCAGACATTTTTGGGGCTTTCTTCCGTGTAACGAGTAAAAGAGAGTTCGTGATTACGGTCAAACGTGGGCAGATAAATCGAATAGTTTGTGAGTAAATAATGCAAAGGCATCGAATTAATTTGCACACCTAATAAACTTTATTGCTAAAGGAAGGTATATCCTTTTTGTACCCGATCTCTCCGCAGCGAGAGGCAAGACTCGAATGAATCGAACAGGCTAAAAGGGACAATTCGTTGACACTAGGTTTACGGGACCCGTCAATTTGACGCGTTTCAAACTTCGTGAACAAAATTTGCAAAAGAAACTTCCATTATTTTTGATAATTTTTGTTGACTTTTATTGGTGGATCGATACGAGTATACCTAATTGTCAATCTTCCTCACTCGATGCATTCGGTCACGTTCACCCAAAATTCCTCAATCGCAACGTTTTTTGAAGTGCTCATCTTTCGCGCCTTAGAAACACTCGAGTCCAAACGTTCTACATTTACACGACTACCGCCCAATTCTTACACTTAAAGCACTCTTCAGACTTTCTCAAACTCGCATCCACTCGATTGCATTCCTACGTTTATTCGTTGGGACGTATTTTGTTTCCAACGCCGCTAATATCTAACAGCCTCCAACAATAAAGTCGTTAAACAGTGATTTATTTGCCCGAATCTACCCTCGATCCCCTCCCCGTGCCCCCTCGTCGCGGAACCATAACAAGCTAACTGTCCCGGCACTTTTGCACGCCCCTGTACAGCTGGCCGTTGCGTGTCCCAAACGGTACGGGACTCGTTTACAACCTGTTTACGGCTTCTCCGGTGTGTCCGCGTTGGGACCGGTTCGATACGTTGTTCCCTTCGTCTTTCCTTTTTTTCTTCCGCTTCTTCCGCGATTTTTTCCCCTCCCCCCCTCGTCCGTTTCGCAGGTTACACCGTCGTGGCTGGCTACGGCTCAACCTTGCGCACCCCCAGCCTCCCCCGGGGAACCTATTCGGAGGGATAATCGGCGAGTGTAAAACGGGAAACACGGGAAGCAACAGGGGCCTGTTTCCACGAACGAGCGCGAGTTTATTGTCGCGGCTCGACGATTATAATGCCGATGTAATTGCGTTGTAAACAGCACGCTGCAGCTCAGTCGGAGCGGCCATTTTTACGGCTGTTTACCTTCCGCGACGCGATTCTGAGCGCCGCACCGTGCGTGCATTCGGGATTTATTTATTTATTTGTTTATGGGGAAAGCTCTTTAGAGTACATTGTAGAAAATACAGTTTAATCGTTTAATAATTAAATAATAAACAGAGAGTAATTGGGAATTTATTTATTTATTTATTTATGGGGAAAGCACTTTTGTTGTTTGAACAACGCAACAATTCAGATTTAAAGCTAGCAGGAGCGGAAAAGAAGTGAATGAATTCAAAATAAATGTTTATATTCTTTAGAATTTAACATCTTACTACCATATAGTGTCGTATGAAATTCCTTTAACATAAAAGTACGATGACGAACAGCTGTGAGAGACATGGTAAACTTAACTCTAGGTTTACGGGTCAATTTAACGGGTCTCGGATTTTATGAGTAAAATTTGGAAACATAATTACTATTATTCCTAGCTATTTTTGCTGAGTTTTATTGATGGAGCGATGCAAATATATCCAAATTTATAATTTATTTCCCTCTTAGTTCTGCAATTTCAAATTCTTTTTTATGTATACCTATTCCTTAATATAAGAATATTAGAAATAGATATACGAGAGATGTTCGTAAATCTAGCGTTAAAGGACTCCAACAATTGAGAACAATGAACAAGATCATTAATTGCGTTATACGCGAAGTGAAATCCAAGTAAGATACGACGTTTCTCAAGCGGTAATAAATTAGCGTCAATAATAATAAGACAACCCCCATACGTAATGCACGTAAACGTGAAAACTGTTGCTGAATTCTCTTGATTTGTTTACAAAGATAGTCTTGAAACGGAGACCAAATAACAAAAGGAATATCTCCCTCTGGAAAATAAAGGTTGCCAGGTTGAATCGGTGTTCTATGGCTTCTTCTTGTCCCCTTTTTTCCCTACTTGGGTCTTCTTTTCTTCTCGAATTTTGAGGGGTTCTAGGCAGGTATTAGAGGAAGACTTGGTTCCATGGAAATAGATTCGTACGGATGGGACCTTTTTGAGTTTTGCAATTTGTTGGATCAGTTGCCGAGGTTACTTTTGCTTGCACGTGATCTTACTAGGTTTTACGAATTGTAAATTGCGAAGGTGTTCTTAAATTAACCCTCTATGGGCCCGTGTAACTTTCACCTCACATTCTAATTTATTGACATTTTAACAGATAATTAGTTTTTTTCATGAGATGGCGTATACGTATTAATTATATAATGTTCTATAATATAAAATTATTAAAACTGGACAATTTTTTTTTTTTTGATCTGCATGTATAGGATTATAGTTGTTGATTTTCCGTCCCATCAATTTCTTTATATTTAAACCAAAAATTCGACCCATAAAGGGTTAACTGTTGGTACTTTGGTAGCTGTAAGGAAGATTAATTGATCACATTAAACATTGAGGTTGATCCTGTGAAAACTATGTACAGTAGCTTGAATTTTGAGATTGAAGACATTTTTTCAATTTATTCTGAAATCTGATCGTTAAAACATTACTGCTTTGTGCTTCAAGTTATGCGATATCAAATGTTGGATTTAATATCATTAATCTTTTTGTGCTGTCGTTTGGGGAAATGTTCGTTGGTTCGGTAATCGAATATTACAGTAATTCTTTAATGAAGGGATACTAAAGTGATCTAAATCCAAGATATTCATCCAAAACGATGTTTCCCAACCATTTATCATTTGTATAATATGAATCTAATAAATTACAATTATGAATTATCCAGTATTAACAACATTTATCGATTGTTGCTACAAAAATATTAACCTGCGAATAAATTACTCGTCTTTCAAGGCTTAACATAAATATCGCGAAAGAAGTTTCATTTGCATTTATTTCGTAGCGATCGCTTGCGAAATCCATGAACAATATTAACGATGTAACTAATGTAACTTATGAAGTTGTAAAACCTGTTCGTGTAACAGAACAACCTGTGCGACTTACAATTTGCGAGCAGTCGATACGCTAATGTTATTAGTTGCATAAATTATTACGCAACGGGCCCTCGGCGTTTATGTAATACTTCGAAAGAAAAAAATAAAAAAGGAATGAAGAAAAAAAATGAAAACGCACGGTTGAACGAGAACGAATAGCGAAGGACAATTAGAGCATAGTTAACGGTTTAATTTTCACCGAATGGTTTATAAATCGACTTTATTACGCTTAGAATAGCCGTACGTTTAGCATCGCGTTCCACGATTGTGTAACAACTTTATCGCGAAACTCTCGGTTTCCCACGGCACGTATTTAATTTAGCAGGGTATAACACACGATGCGGTAGCACGAAAATTACTATAATTGGAATTGTACCCAACGTTTGGAAGTGTGTCTGGTCGCTTTGTTTGCGAAACGGAGAAACGAAGGAGGGGTCTCGATGCACAAAAGATCAAACGGACATTTTTGGTTTGTTGAAGAAACGAAGAAACGTGAAAGAAAAACAGTTTTACGGTTGTGTGAACCAAAAAATGTGAAAATCTAAAGGATCGCGAGACTTATCTCTTAACCGTTTAAGTCCCAAGTAGCGCGATTTTCATGTCGAGAAAACCTAGCGCATTTCGAACGTTGTGGACAACTGACGGTGCGTTACCGATTGTCGAAGCTCGCTCAGATTAACTGAAGCAAGTACACCACACAGCCCCGTTTTAACCCTTTGCACTCGAAATTTTCAGACTTCAGTCAGTTCGTTTATCAGTCAGGTTCAGAGGTTAAATAGTCATGTGCGTAAATTTTAGTATATCACTTAACTAAACTAAATGACGTTTAATATAGGCGAATCTTAGCAAATATTTTAAATTTGAAAACTTTTGAAGTTAGTATCGTATAGGCGACTAACAGTCATCTCTCGAGTGCAAAGGGTTAAAAGGGGTAAGTCGTATTCTCACGGTTGCATCGATTCTAAAAATTGATATTTCTCCTCCGACAAGCGGACACCGCCGACATGTAACCCCGAACGAGAACGTTCGAACTATTTTCCAAGGCACACAGTGGCCGCGCACAGGCCGTTTCTACGCCTATGTTTATAGAGGGTTGTAATTCGAGACCGCCTCGAAGGGAGAGAGTGGGGTAAAAGTGGCTACCCTAGGTTATACCTGCAAAGATCTATTCAGTTCGGTACTCGTCTAGTGTTGAGGCAACACGGTCCTGCCGGAGAGACGTGCGGTCCCCGGATCCTTGTTTTGATTCGCGACGACCCCGGCGGAGGTTTCCTCGATTTTTACGCTTACACCGCTCTCGCAGCGGCTGCACGTCGTCGAAATGACTCGCGGGTGATCGCGTTGGAGCAAATTCCATTCGTTTATAGGCGCAATCTCGATCGATCTGTCGTGTACGTGCCACGGTGCTGGGATGAAGGAAACGATTTAGGTGGTTGGCCGGGGAGAGAGCGAGGGGTTGCTTCAGGTAGAGAAGGGATTAAATGTTGGCCGAGCACGAGGACAAAGACGTCGAACTGGCCGGGTCCGTGAACGAGGCTGCGAATTAATATGTCGAGTGTTTGAACCGAGGAGGACGTGAGAATTTTCAGTTTCCTTTGGGTCAGCGGACACGAAAGTAAGTTTTGAGGAAGATGGCATTTCGTGTTTCTGTTTTGTTTCGGTTAACAAGTAGAGAAACATCAGAAATGTGCGATCGGTGATTTTTTTGATCGGACAAAAGTTTGAGACGGGAGAACAATTTATTAACGCTAGAACTACCAGAGCAGTCAAAATGACCAATTGGTGATTATTCGTAGCAGCCTTATAAATTCACTGTGGTAAAGCTTTCAAAATTTACTATGATTTTCTTCAGAAAGTATGAATAAAGATTTGTTTTCTACGTATTCAATATTTTTTCATATAATTTTCAATTTGATCTTCCATGCAAATAAGTACACTATAATTGTCGGTAGTTCTAGTGTTAACATAGTTTTATGATTTGCATATATCGTTTTTTGATTGTTATTATGGTAGGTTGTGTAATTAAATTTTAAACGCAATAAAAATACATAAAAAGATTGTAATCCTAATCATTTTGAATGGATAATTGTTTGAAACAAACAATGTTCAAAATAAGTTTGACAAAGTAAGCAACAAATCTACTCACGTTTCAGCTGAATATCTTTTACCGAATAAAGAAAGAGTTAACAGTGGGGTACTTAAAAATATCAGAACCCTTCTTCTCCACAGCTGTTATCAAATTGAACCATCTCGATATATGAGCCATCTTCTCCCGTGATGAACAACTCGGTGTAGAATAACTGGCTCTCTGGTATCCAATAACGGGAAAACAATGATTGTCATACTCTGATAAAATAACAATCTCGTTAATAAGAACGTAGAAACACCACTGGTTATTCGATAAGAGTTATTCTGCCGAAGAGGAGCTTAACAACAATGGTTGTTTTTGCGCAGCTAATTATTAAACGAGAAATTTTCATGCAATTATGGGAAATTTGAATATGAAGAAACGTAGAAAATCGCTCGATGGTTTTAAGAAACAGTTGAATTTTGAACGATAAATCCCGCCGTAACGAAAGGGTTAAAGTTTGGGACATTTCTTCGAACGAGCCCATTTTAGTAATCGTTCGTTACAATTGTGTTTCGATATAAAAAAATGTGTTTCGAAATACTCCACTTGCGTTTCGACGAAACCACCGTACTGTCATGGGATTAATTTATTCGTTTGCAGGATGGATGTACCATGTGGTTGACTGTTCGGTGCTTGGTATAACAAGACAACAGAAACAAGCGATCGCCATCCACTGTCTGCAGAAGTCTATAGAAGCGGAGCCGAAGAGCGGGCAGAGCCTGTATCTGTTAGGACGTTGTCTCGCTGCTTCCGGAAAAGTTCATGATGCATTTATCGCTTATAGGTAACTCCTGTTCCACTGTGTACAGTAGAACTCCGTTTATCTGAAATTCTACACGTTGCAACCAACGACTTGTCACATTGCGGATTTACCGAACGTATTACCGAGTTCCAGTTATTGGACTGAAATTAGGAGAGCACGTGGAATGATAAATTCAATAATATATTGAACAGAAACATATTTAGAAAGAAGCGGTACAATATATATATACAGTGGCCAACAAAAACTGTTTGTATTAACACATTACATGCGGGGAGGGTATTAACGCTTAGCCTCCCTTATGGGGAGATCTCCCATTTTGTCCTCAACAGAGCGCTGCGATTGATTCTATTTGCTTTTGTTATTAGTTAGTCTTGAACTAGTACCGTTCATAAATTTTCCAAAATACAATTTTTAATAAATTCAACATCAGCTTAGGATCAACTAATAACAAAAGTAAATAGAGTCAATGGCACTGCTTTGTCAAGGAAAAAATGGGAGATCTCCCCATTCGGTCGGCTAAGTGTTAATATAAGAAACAATGCATAAAATGATCTACATAACGATAAAAAATTATGTATCTTCATTTCTATTTTCAAATGTAAAACTTTAAATCAAATTTCAAAACTGTGGTACGATTATTGTTAAATGCATCTTTTACGAATCAATTGAGATGTCTAACTGGTGATCTTTGGATTGCAGGAATTCTGTTGAAAAATCCGAAGGAAACGCCGACACGTGGTGCAGCATAGGCGTTTTATACCAACAGCAGAATCAGCCTATGGACGCATTGCAAGCCTATATATGCGCGGTTCAGTTAGACAAATCACACTCGGCTGCATGGACTAATCTGGGCATTTTGTACGAAAGCGTTAGCCAACCGAAAGACGCCCTAGCTTGTTACGTCAACGCATCCAGGTAAAGTAAAGAAAATGACCTGGCCATTCTTTTCTTGCTCGTTCAAACGGGAGATTGTCGATCGAGACCTCTAAAATGTCACCCATCTTTATGAATTTTTTTCGTTTAAAGAAGTATTCGTGATATCGAATTAAGTTTTGTTCTTAATGAAAAAGGGGGGCATGAAATTTCTGTTTAAAGATGTACAGTTTCACTTGAAACTGAGCCTAATTTATCGAGGCAAATTTGAGAAATTGAAAGATTTTTAATTTATTAGATGAAAGTTACCTTTTTTTTATTTGGACAACATCGACAATAAAATTATTGTGAACGAACAATAAAATATAAATTGAGATTTAGTACGTGGAGAAACGTGTAACGAGTAAAATGAGCTTTGTTTTTGAAATGGATCGGTCAATTAGCTTTCGAGTTATCGTTGACGATGTAACTCATCAGTAGTTTCTGCGAATTCAATTTTCAAACTTTGGGAACACGTTTTTGAAATATAGTAGATTCGATTTTTTCGACCCTGTCGATCGGCAATCTCCCTTTAAGAACGTTCTAACCGCACTCTTCCATTTTGTATCTTTATAATCCGCCGTTATCGCAACCACTGTGTATCGTCGATGTACGTTTTCTCAATTGAAATAAAAGAGAAATGCTTTTCTATCGATCACGATTGCTACAGACCCCTTTCCATTTTAGAATACAGTAAAACCTCTCTTATCTGAAC
This sequence comes from Tetrapedia diversipes, assembly GCA_033822845.1. Classification (NCBI taxonomy): domain Eukaryota; kingdom Metazoa; phylum Arthropoda; class Insecta; order Hymenoptera; family Apidae; genus Tetrapedia; species Tetrapedia diversipes. The sequence goes on along the minus strand of JAOPTO010002139.1, from coordinate 523,965 downwards.
ACCCATCGTTTGAATATTATACCCGCGAGAATATCGTTTAATAATATCTTTTTATTTTTAAAAATTATGAAACTTAACTGCGAAAACGATAGAGAATGCCTAAATATTGGAACAAATTGACAACCCTCTTAACAATTTACCGACTGTCTTTTAACACTAGTTCAAAACTAACTAATAACAAAAGTAAATAGAATCAGTAGCAGCGTCCTTGTTGCAGAAAAAATGGGAAATCTCTCCTAACTTAACACTGTCCATCGTGTATTAAGAATTGATTAAAAATTATACTTTGGAATAGCAGAAAATGCATTTGACGAACTGTGAACAACACTAGTTCAAGATTAATTAATAACAAAAGTAAATAGAATCAGTAGCAGTGCCCTTGTTGCAGAAAAAATGGGAAATCTCTCCTAACTTAACACTGTCCATCGTGTATTAAGAATTGATTAAAAATTATACTTTGGAATAGCAGAAAATGCATTTGACGAACTGTGAACAACACTAGTTCAAGATTAACTAATAACAAAAGTAAATAGAATCAGTAGTAGTGCCCTTGTCGCAGAAAAAATGGGAAATCTCCCGATTCGGTTGGCTAAGTGTTAATTACGCGAAGAAAGTCATTGTAATCGATTCATTAACGATGCATCCGCTTCAAAATGAATCGATCGGTAGTAAATATGTAGTAAGTTGAGTCACGTGCATTTCAGCAAAGTATTGAAATCGTTTTCAGTATAACGAAGTTTTGCACAAGAAAAAGCAATTGTTCAATTATGAGAAACAGCAGTTGTTCGGTTACAAGAAAATTATTTCGCCTGAACACTTTTATCTCCCCGTTGTTAGTTCATATACGAGAGGTTCTGCTGTAAAATATCACTTTACCAGGTAAGAAAATGTAGCTTCCAACGAAATTTGTTCGAAACGAATCACAGCCACATGGCTCCGCATTCGTTTCACTGTACTTATATATATATATTCACTGTATCTCTCACATAGTGTTACGCTGCATAGTAAACATCCTGCCGTATGACGCGTCACACGTAGATGTTACGAGAAAAAAAAAACGAGTAAGTGGAGGACAGGTCAGCATTCAAGAAAAAAAAAAGAAAAAAGAAAAAAGAAAAAAGAAAAATGAAAAATGAAAAAAGAAAGAAGAAATTGAACGAATGAATAAAGAGAAAGATAGAGAAAAAAAGGAACTGAACGCTCGCCTGTCCATAGCGGTTGAAACGCTCTGTAATAACACAACGATTGTATTTTTTTCACAGGGGCAACAACAACACGCCTAACTGCACCGGCTCGCTGACAGGCCTTGGCGGCGCGAAGTCCGGTGGTAACACCCCGATGAACCCATCGCTTCAACAGCGAATCAACTTTCTACAGAGTCACCTAAGCCAAGCACCAATGCCTTCCGTTGCTACCAAGTACGATGATTTCACGCGAACGTCTGTTTTTCAAATTATCCGAAACTTAACACCTCGCGTTGAACGACGAACCGAACCGATCCCCCATGCTTTTTAACTTTCACTTTGTATATGGCTAGAATAAATTGGATGAAAAATAACTCACGACACTAACGATATCCTATGCTCCATAACAATAAGGTGACCATATTTCTTATTGTTGGTATAAAATTCGGGACGCCTGTCCCTTGGCGGAAGAGAGAACGGGAGGAGGAAATGGGGATGGGGGAGGATTTCGCGATAAAATTAGCTGTTTTTGGTTGTTTAAAAGTAAACATACAAATATATGTATCGCGACATATTTTAACCCCTTGCTTTGTGAATTATGTGTGCCATTTTCGATGAAATCTTTTCTCCTGCGTTGTGATGAGAAGCGGTTTCATCATAGGCAAATTTGTGAGCAAACCAGTGGACGTTAATGGTACTGCATTTACTATTTAATGGAACCACAGAATTTGACAATTATATTTCATTTCATTTTTACTAAAGAAATCTATTAATATTTTTATTGTTATACAATAGGAAAAGTAAAAATTTTCAGTCGTTTAAATATTTACTCTATAGTATTTATTGCATGAATAGCTTATAAGTAAATAATGTATAATATATTGATCAAAAATTTTATTTAAAGGGGTATTGTTTTATTACTAACATTTTGAACCAATGACAGGAAATAAAAAAATTGCTTAATCCTCAAAAATAGCAGTACCGGCTTATGTCATAAATATGCCAAGGAAAACTTCCCACGGAACAACGCGTCCGACACGAGCTTTTCGCTTTTGGCCAGAAAAAGTAATCCCGTGTCTGATACGAGGTTCTCATTTTAGGCACAGAAGTAGGATCACGTTTCCTACACGTTGTTTTAAGGCAAAGGGTTAATAATATAGGGAAACAAAAATAAATGAAACAATACACGTAGCCGCAAACAGCTCAAACAAAAATGAGCGTATATAGAATTGCATCTGTGTTAACTCGATAATTGGTATTGATAATTAATATCGATATCATCTTTTGTCGCAGGGGCTCTTTATGATTCGGGACAATTCGGGACAGATAGGCGTCCCGAATTATCTGTCGAAAAGTTCGGGGCAACGGACAGAAATTCAGGACTGTCCCGTAAGATTCGGGACGTATGGTCACCTTAATAACAGATATATGGTACAGGTATCCTAATTCTTAGAAACGTTAAAGACTTCACGCATTTAAATGAGAATTACTGTTATAATTCACGGTAAGTTTCTAACTATTTCGCTTTAATTAAGAAGGAGGGAAAACGCCGAAAATTCTCGCGCAAACACATGTTGTAGATAAAAGACTTTTGTTTTGCTCGTACAAGCTAATCGCTCTCTCGCAGAAAAATAAGAGAAGCAGTGAACACGAAACATTATTTTGCGCCACGTGAAAGCGCCGTTATAAAAGTTTCATTTCGCATTATCAACTAATTTTGTCAAAAGAACGATCAGTGTGTGTACGGTTAGCCTTGTTAATGTGCAATGTTTCTGTTTCCATCAAGGAGGCGGCAATTGCCGTCTATAGAAGAGGCTTGGAACTTACCTATTAGTGCTGAGATGTCCAGTAGACAACAGCAACAACAGCAACCGTCTACTGGTGCAGGTTATAAGTATGGCACTACTCCGTCTGGACCACCACCACCTTATCCCCAAGGGCAAGGACAAAATCTTAACACAAAAAGATTTAAGGTAAGCTTTCCCTCTTCAAAAGTCATTATTTGCAAAATCATTCGATACAAAACTTTATTTGTCTCTTGATATTAATGAAACAAATTGTGTTTGCAGCCAGGAGAAGAACCAATTTCTCCAGCTGCTCAACAGAGACCGCCGCCGTTTTATCTCACATCTCAACAACTGCAAATGCTACAGTTTCTTCAGCAAAATCATGGAAGCTTAACGCCGCAACAGCAAGGTCAGCTTGCTCAGTTGCAGCAGCAATACAGATGCATGCAACAGCATCAACAACAGATAAGATTACAACAGCAGCAAGCTGTTCAGAGGGGATTAAGGCCGGGACAACTTGGTTATCCCGCGGGTTACAATCACGCGCAATTAGGACAACCTGGTGTGATAAAAAACTATGGAATACCTCAGCAACCGGTACAGCAATTCTTACTTGTCACATTTATGAGAAACAGCTCTTTTCATTATACTATAGAGTTGTTTAGCATTAAAAACGATTAATAGTTTTGAATATACATTATACGTACAGCGACGAGCATATAAATAGAAAAACATGATGAAAAACATTTTTCAATGTGTGATGTAGTTAAAAGGAAATTTCAGAATACTAAAAATTAATAACATTAGAGAGATCTAAGCGACACTCGAAAAGATTTTTTAACTTTTTATAACTTTAAAGGATGTACAATCACAAATTATTATCTTGTTTACAGTTACAGCGTTCAGATTTCACGATTTTTTCATTTTAATTTCTTTATCCATGTCATTTCAGAGGTGCTCGATCGGATTTAAATTGGGAGACTGTGTTAGCCAACGCATAACAGTAACACCATGGTCCTCTAAAAATCGTATCGCTTTTAGGGACGTATGTCTCGGATAAAATTAAAAACTATATTTTTCCCGATTTAACTGTTAGTTAAGAATGTTACCACTGACAGAACTGAAGTTATACTGACTATTTGTAAACAAAGAATCACGGAACACGTTGGTACTCCATTATACCTTAAAGTTTAACATACCGACATTCAAAGTGCAAAACGTCAATACAGTTACAAACATAAATATATATCATGTTATACATTCTAAAATGTTTTTCCCTATTTGTATACTCGTCACAGTAAATACGTTTATATAAATTATAGTAAGTAAATAAATTCATATAAAGATTACAATATAATATAAATTAAATATAATTCTAGCTTTCATTTTTATCATTTGATATTTTACCATTGTCGAATAATACTTAAAAATTGAATATATACGCAAACAAAACATTCGCAATAGTAACTAATTTACATTATTTCTTTATAACAGTTACAGCAAGGTGGAACCGTTGCGTTGCAAACAGGATTCTCAGACTCTAACGTCGGCTACAATACAGCAGCAACCGGAAATAGTCAGACACCAGGAATGCCTTATAAATCTGCCTCTGATCCAAACTATCCTCAAAGACAACTGACGTCTAGTCAGTACAACCAATATCAACACAATCAGTACACTGCACAAGGTTACACTCAGATATCATCCACAACAAGTAACTATCCAGAAGGTTCTGCGGGAAACAAAGATCTAGGCGTGACGGATCAAGAATTACAGGCTTTGTTATCGCAGAAAGATATCGCGACGTCATTGGCGGAAGATTTGTTAAAACATTTCGGCTCTGAAGATTTAGATGTAAAAGAAGAAGCACCAAGTATCATGAACAATGGCACTTTAAGTTCAGGTCCATTTTCACCATCAAACTTAGAAGAGACCGAGAAGATTAAAGAGGTAAAATTAGAAAAAGTAGAGGATACCCAGCCGTCGTCTACATCGAAGCTTGAGGCATATGAAAGGAACAATCCAAAAACGCCGACCCCGGCAATGGAAACAGTAAAATGCGAAGTAACGTCAAGTACAAATAAAATAGAACCGGCTACTCGTGTTGAGCCAGTGCTCAAGTTAGAAAGTTTATGCGAATCACAACCCGAGCAAGAACTTAGCATAGATATGGACTCTAAGACTATTATTGAGGCATGCAAAGGTCAGGGACTGAAAGGTGTACCAAATTGCTCCATACTGAGCGATCGTTCACCTCCTCCTGCACCACCTGATCCTCCAAGTCAGAGGCTAACCAAGGAACAGCTCTTACCCCCAACTCCTAGCGTTTATTTAGAGAATAAGAAAGACGCGTTTAGTCCACAGCTCCAAGAGTTCTGCCTGAAACACCCAATAGCTGTAATACGTGGTCTAGCAGCTGCTTTAAAGTTAGATCTTGGATTGTTTTCGACGAAAACGTTGGTAGAGGCAAATCCAGATCACGGCATTGAGGTGAGGACACAAATGCAACAGACCAGTGACGAGAACTGGGATCCTGTGATGGGTAGAAAAGTTTGGGGTTGTATTAGCCATAGAAGCCACACGACCATTGCGAAATACGCGCAATATCAGGCATCCAGCTTTCAAGAAAGCTTAAAAGAAGAAAGAGATAAAGCACAAGGTATACATACCTCTAATCTGTCTGATTCAGATTCAAAAGACAGCACTGGTGCTGTTAAAAGGAAGAAAAACGTGTTTGGATTGGCAGGTCGACCAGGCTCAAAGATGTTGCGATTTGGGACCAATGTAGATTTATCAGATGAAAGAAAGTGGAAAACGCAGCTGCAAGAGCTGATGAAATTACCAGCATTCGCTAGAGTTGTGTCAGCTGGAAATATGCTCAGCCATGTTGGTCACGTTATTTTAGGCATGAATACTGTTCAGTTATATATGAAGGTATGTGTAATATTTATTTATTCCTACCTCTAACAATAATTGTTTATTATAAATTGTACGTGAGATTTCGTAATTAGTAACTCGTTAAATGTGAAAAAACAGTTCTTCAAAATACGTTTTTATTTGTTTTTGAAGGTGCCGGGCAGTAGAACACCTGGCCATCAAGAAAACAATAATTTTTGTTCTATTAATATCAACATTGGACCAGGAGATTGCGAGTGGTTTGCAGTACCTGATGCATATTGGGGCGTAATTTGCTCTCTTTGTGAACGAAATAATATCAATTATCTTCATGGTAGTTGGTGGCCTTCTTTAGAGGACTTATACGAAGAAAACATTCCTGTATACAGGTTTTTGCAAAGACCGGGTGATCTTGTCTGGGTTAATGCGGGTAAGTAAAGTAAAAATAATTATAACTTACTCGACTTCGGTTAAATGTATTACTTATTAATTATAATATCATAATTTGAAAAGTACAGCGGAAGGACTATCAATTTAATATTTAGTCATCTTTATTTTACTGATATTTCGATAAAGCAGTAAAAAGATTTTTCTAATATCAAATTAAGTTTATCATTTTATTAAAATAAATAAGAATAAATAAAATTAAAAATGTTGTTGAAATTAAAAATAGAAAATAAAATTGTACTATTTCTTTAGGTTGTGTACATTGGGTTCAAGCTGTTGGATGGTGTAATAATATTGCATGGAACGTAGGTCCGTTGACTGCTCGTCAGTATCAATTGGCAATCGAACGTTATGAGTGGAATAAATTACAATCATTCAAATCTATAGTACCAATGGTACATTTATCTTGGAACTTAGCAAGGAATATAAAAGTGTCAGATCCCAGGTTGTTTGAACTAATTAAAAATTGCCTATTAAGGACAATGAGACAGTGCTGTTTAATATTAGAGTTTGTGAAAAGTAAAGGTGTTGAAGTTCGGTTTCATGGTCGTGGAAAAAATGAAGCATCGCATTACTGTGGACAATGCGAGGTAAGATACGTTTTTATACTTCATTTTTATAAAACAGTCCAGATAGATTTATTTGTATTTATAAAATCAGAAAGCAACATAAATCGTCATGTACTGTATCATATACTGTTTAAAAAATTGGACTGTAGAAACATAAGTATAACAATAAAATTTGGATTTTTATTTTCTTTCAGATTGAAGTATTTAACATCTTGTTTATAAGGGAGCAAGAAAAACGACATGTGGTGCACTGTATGGATTGTGCACGAAAACAGTCTCCAACTTTGGAAGGATTCGTTTGTTTAGAAGAGTATAGGATGCGTGATTTAATGGACGTTTATGACGGTTTTACTTTACATATTTCTTTAACAACCCCCTCATCAGCTCAGTCTAGCCAATCTTCCTGAGAATACATGCAACACAGATATTTGGACTTCTTAGGCACCTTACAATGACTTTGATAGTACAAATTCTGTGTTCAAAAAGAATCTTTATAGTAAGCATTATTCAGGTACCTGAGAGCTACTATAAAAGTAAAATAACAAAAATTTAGAAAGTTTTATATGTTGAATTATATAAGTCGAAAATCTTTTTCCAGGCTAATTTTAAGGCACGCACAATATTTTTTATGATACAAAACAGTTGAAAATTTTAAATATTTTAACAATTGGTTAACATTATTTATACAAAATAAAATTGATATTTGAACAATTTTATATTGAATTAGTATAAAATGTGTAAAACATTGATCTAGCTCTCGGGTATAGAAGGTCGAAACTAAGTAAGCGAGAGAAGACTGCGTTTTACTTGTAAATTACACGATACCACCATTTGTAATCCTTTGATTACATCGCTGTGCAAAGACTTCGTTCTAAGACATGTTGAATTTTCGAACTTAACCGCGTTTCTTATCAATTTTATGACATGGCAAGTAACTGCAAAATGAGCATTTAATTTTATTTTCATTACGAATAACAAATATGTTTTGTTTTTCTTTGTTACTCGGCTCACCAATCGCATGTTTTGAATTTTTATGAATTTCAATGATAACGAATCAACAAAAAAAAAAGAAATTACCGAAATGTTCACTGCCAATTGTGAATGTATTAAAACGATTACAAGTAGTCCAAAGTAATGAGGAATAAGCTGTCGTTAATTATTGTTATGGATAAGATACAGTTGTAAAGTATTGCAAAACTGCTCAAAACGAACTTGTACATTTTTGTACGCAAGAGGATCGAAACTATTATTGACTTTTATGAAATTTACTAAGGTATTAGCACAGTTTTGAATGTTTTACTGCAACATTCTCAATGACAGTTTAACTCTCAACGCAGCAGTGGCTATGATTTTTATATTTACAAAAGAAGGATCGAATTGCTCGACATAGATTTCAATACACATTCGTAGGATAATAGCATACTGAGCCTTAATGATGCTGCATGTGAAATATTAGGATGATAATTGTCACACAAATATTGAAAACATAAACAAATTGTAATATAAATGCTTATTTATTACAAATACACATCTCAATTGTCCTCCCATGTTCATTTTAAACACAAAAGATCAAAAAGAAGTTTTACTGGGATATTAATAGGATTTTTTACTAATTACCGTTTAAAGTATTGAAACGTGTGTATTTATTATATGCTTTCAATATATTTAAACGTATGTAACTTTAATTGCTTGTACCTTTAAAGTTATTGAGTGTCCGCACCTAGTACTTCACATAGACGCTACTATTCTACAAATGCGCACTAAATTGATGCTTGGTAGTTCAGGTCCTGCTTTTGTAAGTTTAGAAAAAATGAGATTAATAACAAATTAAAATTTATTGAGGACACGATTATTGATCTTTTTACAAATTCACATGCAAACGACTTAATAGAAAAGAGTAAACAATATGATAACATTCACAGTAGATATCTTGTTTAAAAAAAATTAATTATTGTGTCATTGCTACTAAAATATTTATAGAGTAACACGTACAGTTTATAAAGTAATTTCTAAGATATACCAACTTTCGTGTTTACAGCAAAAGAACATTAACATACCGCAAGTGGTTTACAAAACAGCGTTTCTCAATTTATAGTTCTGCAAACAGTTTTACAAATAGAATAAAAAGAAAAACGTATAAATCTGTCGAACTAGATATTAGAAATCACATTCTAAATTATTTTAATGTTTAATATTTAATAAATATTTCTTTAATTGATTTGCAGTTGCACAAAGCGATTCGTTAGCTTATATAATTTACCGATAGATAGAAAATACAGTTGTGTACAAGCTACTATTCAATTTAAAATACTATTTGACATTACTGTAGCGTATTAAGAAAATTTTAACAAAATTTAAAGACGGTGTGCAAAATTAGATCAATATTAAAAAAAAAAAACAGTTGGGAAACGCTGATGCATAATATCTCGCAATGAGTAATCGTATCACAAAGCAAAGAAGAAACGTACCTTCAATCCAGTATCGTCAATTCGCATTGGTGTTTAATGACACCAAATGTACGTGCCAGAAAACAAAAAAAAAATCTTACCTACCACAAATGTATAAATAATGCAATTTTCGTTCCGCCGAAAAAAAAAAGTATTTTCACAAACGCGTGTGAGAGAGGGAGAGAAAGAGAGTGAAAATGAAAAAAAAAAAAAACAAAAAATGGTAGATAGTACATACAGATCATAATAAGATTCATCGAAAAACGATGTATTTTTGAAATTCCTAGGAAATGCTAGTTTCATCGAGTTAGTTTGATGAACCGTATTTCTTTTATACCTATGCGCGACCAAGTTGGTATATATTTCAACGTTGCGCCATTCAATTGCAATATGTTACATATATATATATATACATATACATATATATATTTCTACATCATATAGAGCAATGACCGTGTGTAATACTAGTTTCCGTACGAGTTAGCCCGCCATTTATGATCATTAATAATGATCATACGGGTTCAGAAGCTCGTATCCAAGAGTATTTTAATCCATGCACTCAAATGATCTCAACGCATGTAATATTGGCAATCAGAAGTAACGATGAGTTTTGCCAATATTTCGAACTGACTTGACAACTTCGACTAACGATTAATAAATTATGTATAAATATATTTAATGTAAAAGATAAGATTAGGTAATGTGAAATAAGTCGAAACAGAATGGCTCAAGAGCTTTGATAGTTGATAACAAACCTGTTTTGCTGTAACCTTTAATCAATCTACACTGATTTTATTTCAGTAATGAGCATGCATTACAAACAGTTCTGCTCAATTTGAATAACTAATTTGAACCCAATTACTCTATTTTTTTTTTTTTTTTTTTTAAATTAGGTAATTCGTCTGTTATTTGAAATTACATTGATGCATTAAAACAAGGCCTTGCTGTTATTTCCATAATTCCTCATATTGTTGCATTGTAGATGATTTAAACATTGGAAGTAATTTTTCTAAAATGTACTTTATGAGCATTAAATGTGTATATATTAAATCTTTATTTAAAATATGTACAAAAGTTGCATTGTTCATTAAGAAAGGTTCACAGCATTAACAGTTTAAGTTTGTTTCCAACTACTTCAATTTGATTAGGAAGTTCCAAGTTCTTTGTGTAGGAAAACGTTTCATTTATAGGTAAACTGGACGGATAACAAAACTTAATACAAAAAACGTTACGAAAAAACGCGAGTTTGTTAAAATGTATGTCTTGTTACTTGCAAATGAAATACCTGCAATTAAATGGAAAGTAATTTTATGTCATTTTAATGGAATAATTTGTAAATGGTTATTGGTAAAAGCATAAATTTATAGCTAAATATTTATAGATCTTGCAAAAAGATATCTTTGAACATAAACAGAATACACGTGTCTGTAATAAGAACTCCTGAGTGAGTTTTTTAAATTGTTCTTTTATAACATTTTGTAGAATTACGCTACAATTGTGCAGGATAATTTGGAAGTCTAGTACATAACTTTGGACAATTGGCAGTATTATTGTTGATAAAATTTTATTATAAAATTGCTATGATATTATTACAATTAACTTAAGAAAACATCACTATCTTAAATAATTATACAAAAAAAATAAAAGAAATAGATAATTAATTATCTATGCGAAAGTTAAATTATATTTTCTGTTTTGTGATGTACTAGATTCTTTTAATGACCTGCAAAAATGTTATATTTTAAGTTAGGAAAAGGAAATACTATTTCAAATAGTAGACAAGTTAATGTAAGCTTTCCAATACCATCCGTGTTTTAGTTATAATTTAATTGGTTTTTAGAGAGTTTACATTCGCTAGTCGAAATATACATACATATAAAAACATTCTAATATTTTTTTTTTTCTTCTGTTCGATTAAATTTTAATTGCGTATCGTTATGTAAGTATTTAATGAATTACGGATTTAATTAGAGGAAAATGAAGCCAGAGAGAACTCAAATAGAAAGAACTCAAACAGTAGATATATTAACTTATCGTTTAATGAAATGTAAGTAATTGTAAATACTTGATTTCTTTTAAATCAGAAAACGAACAGCAGGAGAGCAGAATTGTATAAATAAGTACATCCTTGTAATGATCACTCAGCTGTTTGTACTGCACGTGCGCAGATCTTTCACAAGGTCTTGTATTTTGATATTGACAAGTCGAGGGATAACGTGACATTGATGATTTTTGTAGAAAATTATGCCATTTAGTATTGCACACAAACGTTCAAGAATCACCATAGAAAACGAAAAAAAAAACTCTAAAGTACTTCAGAAAAGCGACGAAACAAACTGAGAACAAGGGACATACATAAAACATATTTTCGCTAAACGATGTACCGAAGTATCTGAGTTCTATAATAATACCAAGTGGCCGAAGTTAATGAACAGACACATGAAAAGTAAAAAAGGAAAAAAGGTTTATTTTTTCTGAACCACCGACTGTAGCGGAGAAATGTAATATTTTCGAATTCGTCTGTGTGACATAAAGTTAAAAGCATAGCCAAGCCATAGCGGGGGGGTAAAAAAGGAAACGGATGATTCACGTATGTAGCTTAAAACTTGTAAAACTGTATTTTAAAATGTGAGAACGTTCACTGCCAAATTGTGATAAACAAATCCCACCTTTAAGCCGGAGCGTTTTCTTAACTTCTGATCGCATTGACCAATTATTTCCTCCTAAATAGTTACCGTGAGTTCTGCACATTCTGATATAATAGTTATCTATATTTTTCCTTAACGTTAAGGTCGTATAACGTCGAAGAGAGTATAGCGTTGACCAATGCAGCTAGAATCGAAAGAAACCGCTCCCTATTTTAAGTGCGTAGCGTTGTAACGAATAGAAGGGGATAAAAAGAACAAAAAGAAAAAAAAGGAAAGAGGGAGAGAAGATCGCATTGATATTTTTAAACGGGCACGATTTACTGTTTAAAATGTACCATCTGGACCGCCTATATAGCGCTCTTCTACGCATATATTGTATGTTTACGTGTACAGTGCCTTTGTATCTTAAAACGAGAGAAAACGAAAAAAAAGAACGGATAAGAACTTTTTAAAAGAAACGAAAAAAAAAAAGAGAAAGGATACCTTCACTTTCGAGAAATCAATGTACATACAATACATACTTAATTCCCTCTGTTTTTCTTTTTTCTTTTGGACACTGTAGCGCATAGAGTTTCCAGAGAAATTACAGGAAATGGAGGGGAAAAAGAAACATGTTTTTAGAGCCTCACATTCATTTCTCGAAAAGTCAAGACGTGCGGTCCCTCCTACGTGTCGCGAACATTCTGCTAATTAGGTTCGGATTATAATAATTCCCTAATTATAATTAATGTAGCTAGATTATTATTATGAAGTACGTTGTAAAAGTGTACAGTTGGATCGGATGAACTCTTTAAGCGAGAGATCATGCTGTAGTTAGCCTTATTATTATCATTACAACTATTATTATCATGGATTATTATTACGGTTAATTAAAATATATTGTGTTTACCATAATAATGTAATATACAGTTACACAGTGCCCGACTGTGCTGTACATTATAATTATCAAAATGAACGCTGCTGCCCTGCAATTATTATTAAATTGACTTTTCCCAAAAAAAACTAGTCGCTGCACAATGATTTCATCCCCTATGAACGTGAACAATCCAAAGTTTATGTAATTTCAATGATAATAGGATGGAAATTATTTTAAAGTAATTACAGAGATTAATATTCAAAGATTCTGTCTTTTTGGTTGTTACCTAATTTATTAATAATATGCCAACAATGGTATATTTAGTATGTACATTATATAATTGAGCTAATCTTCTTTCATATATAATTGCACAATAATTTCAAACTCATGATATTTATATTTATTTCATATGTCAAATTAGTATTTACAGATATTAGACTGATTATGTTAAATCGCGAATAAAAGCATAATAGAAGCAAAGAAAATAAAAAAAATGTATGAAAATTCATTAATACGTGAAGATTTTCAAAATTATTCTAGTCGTATAAAAATTTTTTATCTAACTCTTATAAGGAATATCATCCAACTTTTACACGTAGATTGTTATGAAACTTTATGTGCAGCTAGAGAATAAAAAGAGAGTATATCTTTTTTTTACCAACAAAAAGACATGTTCACAAAAGTAATGCATTCTCATACATCTAGAAAAAGATATTAACAATTTCTTCCATAATGTTATATATTTTTTAGTAGCTTTACAACTGCCACAATTCAAGCGTGTTCATCTTTTAAACATGTTTTTTTGTTCAAGAAGACATCTTATGTCTTTTAATTTTTTAACTGCATACAAAACTTCATAAAAATCGAGGTGTCTCAGTTTCTTATTGCATAGGTGCTATTTTTAACAACAACTAATTTTACAGCCGAGTCTGTTTTTCTTTTGTACAAATAAAAATGAAAAGTACCTTCGTACGATTTCGTTTACATCTAACTAAAATAGCTATTTATAAGACGGTCTGTTTTAGTCTAAGCACAATAGGTACATAATAAAAAGTAAGATATGCTATAAACGTGATTATCGTACAAATATTGAGAAAAGTAATAGAATCTGTTAAAACTATAAAAGTGAGTAATCAATACATTAAGAATTCAAAAACATTTTGAGAACAGTTACATTTTCCGAATTTCTTTTAGTTGTCGAATAAAAATAATAAAATGACATAGTCCAAATAAAGTTTAGTATAAATCGAGCATAACTGATCTCAAAATGTTTTTAACGCCTTCAATATTGACAATTTTTACAGTTAACATTTCTCTTAATATTTTTTAATATCTATATATTTAAATCAAAATACTGTTTTGAAATATATCCATTTATAAAACAAAGTCGATCATATTATTTTATAAATCTTTATACATGATATTTAATTATTTTTACATTCATCGTGAATTATTCTTAAACAATAAAATGTCGGAATGAAAGCAAAAATACTTCTACAAAGCTGCTACGAGAAAAACGTGTGTCGAATAAGAATCTATTAATCATAAAAGTACAAAACAAAGTTAATTTTCATCGGTCTAACGTTAGATAATATCTGAACAAATTAATTAACCTATTAACCAGCTTCCCAATAAAAAAGTGCAATGGATAATACGTTAATTACAAGTGTTCGTCGTTCTTTGAACTTTAATATTAGGTGAGTCGCTTAAAATGGATTATCTGATAACTTTTATATAATTGAAAAAGAGAAAATATTAACGGTAGCAATCGTTTAAATTCTAAAGAAACGTCGCAGTATATTTTTACATTAACCTTTTTTTAATAGTATTGAAAACGCTCCATCACAGAGTTATCAGAATCATCTATTTTAAGTTTTTATCTTATACGTTAATTAACGTTAATTTGACGAAGGTGAACCGTTTGTACGTAACCAGGCACCAACGAATCCAAAGGAAAGACTGATGTGAATATGATTACTTATGTCCTTCTAAGTGCTCGCATCTGCTTACGACGTGCTTGAACGACACCATAAACAACTGCTGCAAGACTTCGGCATCGTGCAGTATGTTTGGTTGTACCTTCTTGTTGCATGGACCCCTTGCCCAATACGAAATACGTTTCCATCGTTCCTTTCCCTTTCACTTCAATAAGTCCTCTTTTCTGAGTCTGATATCCTCTTGCCTCCAAGAACTATTTAAATCACGTACATTAAATGCAAGACTTACATAAAGGGGTATTTAGATATAGGTCAAGTAAGATACAGTCAAGGATGGCGATTTTTAGGGGGCGAGAGATGTGGACAAAATTTCTTCTGACAGAAATTTGTATAAAAGTTAATAAATGTTCATAAAGCATCTCTAGTACTTTAACCCATAACTGATAAGATGAGGTCTGACGAATCTCAACAATTTTTGTTTTCCTTATAATTCTGAAAGTATTCACTGTGGACTTATTGTTTTTCCTAACTTTTTAGAGTTCAGTTTTTTTTTAAAACATGCAATTTATGTATTTATTTTATATATTTATTTTTTGCAATTATCTGTAATTAATTTAAACGATTCTATAGAATTCTGTGGAGACCCTATCATATCGTATAACGTGATCAAGTGGCCACCATACCAGTTACGGGATAAATGTTTACATGAGTGGAGAAAATATTATAATTTAGAGCGGCAAAAACTTAAATCCATCCCTGAATTTGCATGCACGATAACAATTTGTTAAAAATTTCACATATTTTACGATTACCCTAGCAATATCCTGCGGAACTTGTATTTTCCCCATGACACCCGTGGAATCCATACGTGAAGCCAAGTTCACCGTGTTACCCCAAATATCGAACACAGGCTTCCGAGCACCAATTACACCACCTACCAGTGGACCACAGCTGATACCTACTCTTAAATCAAAATTATTAAACGAGTGTATGTTCACATCTTCAAGACGAAGTCGCATGGCTACCGCATAATCCACCAATCTGCACAAATGCTCCATGTCATCCTTGTTTTTATCCTGAGCAGAAAATATTAATACGATCATAAAGTTAATTAACATTTTAAAAGAATTAAAATAGATCCAAAAGGGAGAAAGAAGAATTAAACTAAAATCAAAATAGTTGATCATTATATCTAATAGGATGTTCAAAGAAGTTGTTTAAATTGTATAAAATTACATTTTGACAAGGATTGAGACCAGAAGCTGCCATGTATGTTGCCCCGACTGTTTTTATCTTTTCAATGCAATGAAACCGATTTTCATCCAAAAGTTCGTCAAAATCAGCTAAAAAAAAAAAGAACAATTAAAGTACACGTTCATGGTTAAACTATGAAGTATGCTACAAATGATAAATATTTTTAAATGCCCTTAAACAATACAATTTTTCAGATGTAGTTACAGAGATACAGTACCAATAATTTCATTCAATAAACGTATACACTCCATCCCTTTGTTAACGTCCTCTGAATAGAATTCTGTGAAATTTGGCACGCTAGCGAACATCACTCCAACTTTATCGCGCGACTGAGAATACAACTCCTACGAAGCGTGAAAAACAGAAGAAACTGTAACATTTATTACATTCATTGATTAGAAAGACTATAATCAATACCTCCGGCGCTCTTTCCTGTGTTAAAAAGTGATGAGCCACATGATCGGGCAAAATATTCTTAAGCAGCTGCATGTTATTGTGCCGCGATTCAATCATGTCGCTTAGCTCCCTTTCAGCTTGCTGTTTCCATAGGAAATCTAGTCTGGACGTTACTTCGACCAGTCTACCGTGATACGTAACCATCACCAAAAATACTAACATAAACGTGAGCATTTGCGCCGAGAGAGGTATCGTTGTTCTAAAAGCATAAAAGCATAATTACTCGCGTTTCCAAAAAAAAAAACAAAAAAGGTAATTAAACTAATTGAACTTCATGGACTTATTAACGTCAAACACGACTCACGAATCCTTCTCTTCGTCGGGAATCGAGAAAAAGTCCTTGCAAACTACAAGAATCAACACAGCATAAACGGACACGATAATCGTGGCTAACGCCGTTTTTACTAAATAATACAATTTCAGCGCAGAGGCTAACGCAATCAGACACAAGATCCATGTGAACACAATGTATTCTGGTCGTACACAAGTGGTCTCTAAAGCGAGCTCCTCGTCGTAGTCCACTGAGAACAGAGGTTCCGCTCGTGGTTCCGTTCCCGACATCGATAGCATCTTCGTCGAGATGACATCTTCGTCCCTACGATCAGGAGCAAATCTTCTATAATGTCTTCTAAACACAGCCCTGTGGCGTTGTTCGTATCTATAAAACCTGAACAACTCTTTTCTTCCTCGACCTTTCGCCAGGCTAGCCTTATTATCGATGATCCTCGTCAGTTCCATCTCGAGGCTGTTAGAACCTTGCAACATAGTTTGGTTCTCTTTAGAGGAAATGTCTTTCTGCTCCTCAGAGGGCTCATCGCGAAGTGCCGCCTCCAAGAACGTCAGAATAAACTGATCTAGACTAACGGTGGGCGCTACCAGTCGTTCTGGTTGTAACGTTGGATTTACTAATGGCTGCTGCTTAAGCTCCAGAGCCTCGGGGTACCGTCGAATCGACGTGGGACACGCTAAAACACCCACGATCGATGTCAATGCCATCAAACTGATCACGCTGCATATAAAGATCGTTCGATGTTGCTTATTGTGAACCAACATCGAAGAGGCGTGTTGCAAGTATGTTGGCAAGCTTTTGAATTCCTCTGCCATCACTAGGATGGACGACGCTATCAGAATGAGCGTCGTCAACAGCAGAGAACTCAGAAGAATAATGCAGCTGTAAAAAGAGAATTGAAATGAATTTAGTTGCAATTTTTCAAATAAATTAATTTACTACATTTAATGTAATTTTAAGGAATCTTTGTTATAGCCCAAGCACACAAATTTTTTGATATATTTAATTATCAGTTTATACAAATTTATCGCCCCCATTAAGAATCACTGCGTTACACAATATATTTTTGATTGCTTACTAGGATACAATTAATTATATAATGCTATTACTACTATTTAAAACGGAAAAGAAGATACAATTGGTTGAGATTAAGAATTTTTTAAAAACGTGACAAATTCAAGTACTCACTCTGGCAATATCACCGCTTGACAAATCGCAATGAATATCCACACGACAAAGCAGCAGATCATATTGGATTTAAACATACCTTCGCGCAATTGTCCAAACTGCAAGTACGTACAAATATATATCAACAATTTCGTTAGTATGTCATTAAAAATAGCATCAAATGCCATCTTACCTTCAGTTCCAGACTTTCGTCGTTATAACGTAAAGTCCAAGCGTTTATGTTCGCCAATCTCATGCGTTTGTTGCTTGCGGTTTCAAGACCCGCAGCCTTCAGTTTCTCAGCTGATGTCGGAGACGCAGCTTTATTGCTCTTCGCGGAACCGTTCTCTTCTTCAAGATACTCCGACTCCAAATTACTAACCGACGTCGCAGTATTTAACTACACAAATAAGATATCATTGAATTTTCGCGGTACTTTTTCAATCTGAAATTCTACAACCCCTGGCAAAAAAGCTTTCGATCGTATGCAAAAAATACAAAACTATCTGAAAACATTAGATACATTTTCTGAGATGCAAAATGGTATTTACATTCTTCAAATTTCATGCTTTTAGCTTCAGTAGTTTAAACTCTGCAATGATGAATCATTCAGACAGTCAGGACATGTCTTTTTATATGTATAGATTATTTTATATCTCAAACTGTAGTGTTTCTACATAATCTTGTGTTGCTTGACTTGATCGAAAACTTTTTGCCAGGGGCAGCAGTAGCTGTTAGATACGAACATTTTCGAACGGTATTTCCGGTGTCCAATCGACGCCAATGTCGTCCTCCGTGGAGGAATTTGGCGCACTGCTATTAGCGGCCAAAGGATTGTTCAATTTGAAGCTCTTTTTACTTTTATTTGCGTCGTCCTCGGACCATATCTTGGGTCGAGAGGAATACCGTCGTCTCGATCTTAAAGGTTCCACCTGTTTGATCAGATACGTCACCACATTTCTCTCCTTCAAATAATTGTCCCGTTCGGTTCCATTTCCTGGTTCCACCTCGTATACGTCATTCAAACAATTCAAAGTGTCCTCCGAAATGTGTACCCTCCTGAAACATTGATTCCTTTTCGTTTATTCGATGATAGTATAACGTATAAAGTATAACGTCTAAACTATACAAAGTTTATCTCCCAAACGTGATTGTATGTCAAAGTGTTAACGATCTGCAATTCATTTTTAAAACTGTGATAATTCAAAATACGAAACATTACCCTGGAATGCCTCCACTCTCGAGATGATTAGCCAACGTTACGTCGTAAGACCAGACATCAAACTGCCATTTTCGAAGTCCTAGTACACCACACAGTACCGAACCACTATGAATTCCTATTCTCATATTCAGGTCAACCTAAATAAAGTCAATCTTTCTGTACGTTACATACTTATGGAGTACCTTTTCATATATTCTCTGCTTTATTAACTATTACCACCCTTGAACACATTTCTTTGTAATACATTTTATCTAATTTGAAATCGATAGTAATTTAAAAGTTTTTAAATTAAATTTATAAAAATT
This sequence comes from Tetrapedia diversipes, assembly GCA_033822845.1. Classification (NCBI taxonomy): domain Eukaryota; kingdom Metazoa; phylum Arthropoda; class Insecta; order Hymenoptera; family Apidae; genus Tetrapedia; species Tetrapedia diversipes. The sequence continues at coordinate 504,502 of JAOPTO010002139.1, read as the reverse complement.
AATATAAAAATATTAAAATTAAATTTTAACATATTCGTGATCGTATAGAAGGTTATAAAAAAAAGAATTACCTTCGTTGTGTACCGTACATCCCTAATTGCTTTAATCATGTGTAAGCCCATTTCGACACAACAATGAGCATGATCGCTTCTGGCAATCGGTAGTCCACAGATACAGTAATAACAATCCCCCAGTAATTTGATACGCAAACAGTGATTTTCTGCAGAGAGTTTGTCGAAACGAGCGAACAAATCGTTCAACACTTTGACGAGCTCTTGGGCGCTGCACTGACTGGCTAAAGCTGCATGATAAAAATTAGGATTACGAATAATATTATCAGAATTCGAAATTTAATAATAGCATTTAAAAATCGCAGTACTTAACAATGTAGAATAGAATCTGAATGAAGGAAGTTAATATACTTTGTTAACTTAAGATAAATTACACACATAATTACAGACATAATTTAACGTTTTTACTATTGTAATATCTGTTAAAATGATATAAAGAATATATCCAACATGGATATAATTAATCTTACTTAAAATAGAAAAATATATGGTAACATAAAATGCCTTCTTTGTAGAATACGCATATTTTTTTAAGCAAACTTACTATCAAGTGATGTTATATGCTAATAACGTGAAATAAATACGTGCCAATTATAAAAAATTACAGAAGGCAATATTATCAGTTATAGGCTTCTATGAATAATCATTCCATTGGATAAAATAAATCAAATTTTAAGCACCTTAAATGAAACATAACTGTTCAATTACAATACACATGTTGCATTGTATGACGATAACTATCGTATAAAAATAATGTTTAAATAAGAGCACAAATCGCTAAGAAGAATATCTAAATTGCGATCTAATTACATACCAGTAAAACCTTTAATGTCAGCAAATAGTATGCTAACATTTTCGTAGCGATGAATGTATATTCTATGAAATTGATTAGGTGTAAAAGAAATCGTTCCACCTCGAGCAGTTTCACGAGCGATATCGCGGATCATTTCCTTAGCCACGAAATCTGGTAAAACTACAACAAAACCCATCAATCATGACACAGCTGTACAAATGAAAATATAATAATCAAGATGATATGAAAAAGAATTAATCGTACAACGTTCTCCTGTTATTCAATTAACGCTAAACAAAATTAGGATAGAGTGCCCAATTACTGTTACCTTAAACTATTTTATTAAAGAGATCGAATAAAATTATACAAATTATACCCAACGAAATCTATCATGCAACAGTTTCCAATGTGAGAAGTATCACAAAAAAGTCAACATCTAATTTTCCTTTCATTTTACATAAATTGATAAAAATTTCAAATGAAGCAGCAGAATAGAAACTACAAGTTTGTTTTATTGATAAGAGTCAAAAGAAGACGATAAAAAAAATTAATTACATATTTAAGTTAGTAATATAATAAAATATAATTCCTTGGGTGATACAAACATCATAGGAACTATAAACAATTATATTCAGCTGGTTTCATCTAATATGCAATATCTTTTTGCACACTTTCATCCCTTTTATTAATAACAGAAATTTCGAGGGTCACAAAAATTACCGCTTGAAGTAAATACTTTTGAATGATAACAAATGAAAGGAAAAACCTATGCTATTAAAAGCGTTCAACAACAAAATAGTGTAATAGTATTATATTTAATCCTTAAAGAAGTGTCAGTGATTGGGCCTCCTACCTTATCTTCTTTGCTCTCAACATTTTGTTTTATTCCATTGTATTTTACTTATACTTCCTAAACAAATAATCGCCGAAAGATCGATAATACGTAAAAGCAAAGTACTGCTAGGCTATCGGTAAAACATATCTGGCGCAATCGGGTGAAAATGTCTAGTGACCCTTTTTGACACTCGGTTGAGCAAGTTACACGCGCTGGCGAACCCCGTGCTTGCGGCGCAACCCCATGCGTCTTTATATGCTACGTTCGACAAGTTCGACATACGTATAAATATACTTAAGTGTACGTGTCGAACGTATTCACAACAGTATTTAATTACTGGACTGCGGATTTTTTTCACGCAGTTCCGAATTTCTCTAAATACAGCTGAAGAAATGGAATCTAAACAGAGATCTGACTCGTCCTCTAAATATCGTAACGTGTACTTCGCTCGAAATAGATTGTATATTTTAGCATTCTGCACTTCTTTGCACATTTAAGTATCTTGTGAATGCAAAACAAAAATTCGCGGCCTTGCTATTATACGGTTCATTCGTATCTGTAACCACATATTAATCTAACATCGTGTCCAATTAAGTGGACAATCAGTTGTAAAACAATGAACTTAATTTAGTGCCAATCTTCTGATGAAATGCTACTCTAATTTTTCTAAGTATAATAAAATTTTACTAAACATAATATTGCTGTGAATAAAGAAGTTAATTCTAATAATAAAAATCACAAAATAAAATTCATCAGAAAACGCTATCCTACAATTTGAGATCGCTGTAAATGTCAGTAAAATTTAAAAAATTTGGATACTAAGCTTTTTCATAAAATCAAAATAAGTAATCCTGTGTTTGAGAGCGTCAAATGTGAGATTTAAAGTATACTTCACCGGAAAGGAGCAACTTCTCTTGTCGATTGTTCTCATTCTGGGTTCGTTGCCGTGTTTCCATGGACCTGTGCGTCTCCAGGAACGCCTGTCTCTGTCCTCTGTCTGTCAAATATTTAGTGTACATGCCAGCTAGATTCATTGCAAGATAAAGAATGACGTTGGTTGTTAACATTCGAACTATGCACGTGACATCATACAGCTGCAAATGCAAAATTAAACGTACTTTAACAAAAAAAAAAAAACAAAAAAAAAATAGAAACGAAAAAGAAGAAGCTGTAAATCATAAATCGTACATGGGATTACACCGAAAAGAAGAGAAAAAAAAAGTTGTCAGAGAGGCGTCTAGAAGGGATAAAGAGCGTGAACTCGGAAAACCAAAATGTAGACCAAGAATTCTTACGTATGTAGGATCTCGTAATAAAGTTATTCCCGCCATCACCATGTGAGTTAAAGCTGTCCCGTAACCAGCAAGAACACACCATCTCAAAGGCAACGGCAGCATTGCATACGGCGCGTAAACGACAAACAAAATGTACCACATAAGACGTTGTTGACTAGAGAAATCTAGACCAGCTCCTATAAAACCTGCAATTGACAGGGATCGTGCACATAATGTAAAAGCAAAGTCTCAATTGGGATTCCATTGATCGAAACACACTAATGGTTGTTCCGGTTAATGTTAAACGGCGGCAGAAGATCGCCGATCAATAATAATCCATCATACCTAGGTATACATAAGTTTGTTCTACCACATCTATCTCTTTCTCTCTCTCTCTCTTTCTCTCTCTTTCTCTTTCTCTCACTTACTCACTCTCTACGGTTCGCTGAACATTCAAGCAATTCGCTGGACCGCCAACGCACGAGCCAGTGGAGCAAAACTCTATTCGGTAAACGGAGATACAATCTTCCCAAGAGCATGTATGTACATATCTACGTGTGTGTGTGTATGTGTGTACGTGTATTAGAAAACATTGCAACGCCATCGGCACGCTAATCCACACACACTGACTTTTACGTCTGACTGTGAAAAGGGCCTAGCCATTCTGAAATAGAGGTGGTCGAGTGTAGTATTGCATCTGTAGGTGTCATCACCTTGTGAATTGATCAGTAACCAAGTGAATATGGAAGCCCAGTATAAATAATTATTGGAGAAACACCGCCACCAGCCGAGAACACAAACCACCAAGTTCGCCGCCATGCAACAGAACGCCCAGGACAGGGACTCGATCAGGCCGCCGCTATTTTCGTCCCTTTTCCAAAGCCATATCCCCATAAGGATGATCTGGTGTCCCGGTGCATCGTATGAAACAGAAACCGTGAAACGAAATACAGAATGCACTTGACGGGGATGCAAATGGTTATTTATTAGGGATCAGTTCACCTTTAAGCTGAGATCAACGATGTTCAGCATGATCAATGATTTCTGCCGTTGCCGATTCGAGTAGTGGAGATACGACGACTCGAGCTGTTTACTGTGGAAGCTGTTCGAAAGCGACGGACAAAATATTCCCTTGTAGAGCACGCCTTTCTTGAAAACATCTGAAAATATCCAACAAGTATTTATAGTAGAAGGCTACACGCATAGAATAAGTTGATAACGCTTTATCATCCGCGAGACGTCGGATAATTCGTATGATGATTAAACGGTGGAGGTGTGCGGGATCCTGGGAAATCCTGAAACTCGAAATTCGAATTTTTTTTTTTAATTTCTTCGGAAGATCAATCGATTTTTACGAAAGAATGCTTTCGAACCTGATGTTTTCAGTATCCGCGATCCCTCACCCTACCTTTTACTTTTTATCGCGGGTCAGTAAAAATATGACAAACTGAAGCGGCAACAATTGAAATCCGTCGCTACGATCACCCTGTATAACTGATAGTGATCGAACCTCGCTGCGCTTGAGATTCGGCATCCACGGGCTGTTCGGCAAGAACCACATCCGGGTCGGTAGGAATTTCTGCATCCTCGGTTGGATCGGTCTCTTCTTCGATCTCTGTAACTTCCGGATCGTTGTTGGACTTCCGGTCCTCCCATGCCCCCAACGCTTCTCTCCCAAGCCTCTCAGAAGTTAGTTTCTTCACAGCCTTGATCCATAATTGTTTCCTCGGGGAAATACTCAACCTATCAACGTTAAAAGACGTTTCGAATTAATTTTCTGTGGGGGAGAAACACTTGCAAGGACATCTAGAACATCTAAAAAAAAAAAAATTGCTACACGAATACATACTAAATGCACATTGAGCATGTATGTATAACTCTGTACAACGCATAAAACAATTGGAAGATCGTCCTCTTTTTTGCTTAATAATTTTAGACAATGGATCGTTGAAGATAACAAGCTATTATGGTCAATCCGTGAGTCGATTTATTTCTTAAGATCGTTGTCGTGAAATTTTAATAAAATAATTTAATATTCAATAAAATAATTGATTTTAGTAGTGTAAACGCAACGATGCATTGAAGGGCAAAGAATCTTTGAACGAATAAATTATAATTTAATAAAAATATACATTCTATAAATTTACGATAGTTGTTGGTGCCTGAGATCAGTTTAATATCAATGGTATAAAAAGTACTGTTTACATGTTTCTCAAATTTTACACATTACCATAAGATAATTAAGCATGTGCACTTAAATTTTACAAAGCATAAACATTGGATATTGCACTGGACGTAAAAACGATCCCCTAATTATTTTTCAGCCGTGTATAAACAAAGTAGTCGTAAAACATTTATGCAGGTCACGATAAGTAGGTAAACAACTTTTGTTGTTATAAAGTTTTTAAATACGACCATCAACACTTTTGCACAACATAATATCAATTATTTTCTGTATTAATATCTCTGTCTTTCATACGAAAATAAAGTTTATTTAAAAAATGATTAATTTATTATGAACGATCAAGAAATGGTGATCTTATTCATTGAAAAATTGTGAATTTATGACACCTTCTCAATTGTATATTTAGCAACATTTTGTATACAACAAACGGTTACCAATTTTTAACTATACTTATTTGTAAATATTTTTAATATTCTTGAACGGGTTATAAATAAAAAGATATTGAACGTTCATTTTAGATTTGAATAATAAAAATATAATGTACACAAAAGTAATTAAAAAGTTAATAAACCAGACATTGTTAAGAAAACGAAGATGACGATTTAAAAAAAGAAAAAAAATACAAACCGAAAGTATCGTTGCAATGGCTTAAATAATATATACAAATTAATAAGATAAAAAGTATAACTTTAATTTTTGTGAAAGACTTTTCATACGTGTAATACACATAAAATCATCATATTTTCATAAAACAATTGATTCCCGGTAGAACTTCAAATAATCTCAAACTACAAGGCGGAACGTATAAAATGAAAAAGAAATACATAGGTATAAAGTAAAATACGTATCAAAACAGTATTCACCAATTCTACAATATTTTTTTTTTGTTTTGTTTTGTTTCCCCAATAACGGTTTTCACACAAACAAGATTCTGTGCATACAATGTTTAGACTAACATTCACACGTTGCCGCACGTCTTACGACTCGTAAAACGATAGTCGCGTAAGGTACATATAAACGATACATCATAATTAGTGCACACATATTTTTAAATAATGCGCAGCATTATCGATCCAGACACAAGTTTCTCGTACATCGTGATCCATCATCACCGTAGGTGTCAATTAAAAGAACCACCTCATACAGGCGACAAAAAGGAAAATAAAAAAAGAAGAAAGAAAAGATGAGAAAAAGAAAAGACATATCGTGTCCACGTGAATAAGTATACGTGTATATCGAGTGTGCATGTGTAAGCACGTTGAAAGGTGTGTTATATTGGCTATTGGAAAAACACAAAAATCTCTTCGAAACACCTGGTGAACGTGAAACTTACCGAACAGTGTTATTGTGTTAATGATGTGTCGCATTAAACAAAGAAACAATTGAAAGTCTTCCTTGCACGGTACAAATAGTACCTAGTATTTCTTTTCTTTTCATTTGTTTATCGCGTATAATATAGGAGAAGAAAAAAAAAAGATAATAGAAAAGGACGAAGTGAATACTTACTCATTGATGCCCGCGACATCACTGTCCAGCATCATGCTCCAGGTCTGTTCTGTAATCATTATCCCCCGGATGATCCGCGAAACGAACAACCGCTCACGTTGTGATTGTCAGCTGTGCAATTGCCTTAGTATCCGGCATTTTCACACACCTTAAACCAGAACTTGTTAAGAAAGGAAGCCAATTCCTCTAATGACCCGCCCAGCGTGGTTCAAAGATCGTTTTCTCTTTACGCCGGGCCAAGGAACAATTTTAACGAACCGTGAAAAACACTTATCGAAAAGCCTTTATCCTCGCTTTACTCGCCGGCTCGTTTACTAATGTAGCGCCCCGTGACTTTTCTTTCTGTGCATTCTGACTAGGCAACACATTTCCGGAAAAGGAGTCGGAAACGAAGGATACTCTTCGATGCGAACATACATTACGAGAATAATTTGATTTTGTGATAGAATTTCGTTTTCCTGTTATTAGCTCATTTTCAGCTTCATTGAGTGTATTCTTTATTCTAATTAAGTTTCGTGTACAGTGTATGTAACAGTCGAACATTCTCCCTTCTATCTCGCTAATTTGGTTAAACATCTATTTATCGTATTAATTTCTCGATATCAACTGATCATTTGTACTAAAATCCATGAGAAAAGACTGTAACGGTACAGTGTCCGTATAAAAATACTGTACTGTGTTTAAAATAAGGTACATCCCCCTTGGTCTCCGTGAAAGATGGTTCCACTATAACGTCAGAACGATCGAGCTTATTTTTACGCTTAAACATCGATGAACAGGTGTCCCAGAATTACTAAAAAATATTTTTTCAAAAGTACACTTATCGATGTTCATCGAATTGAAACAAATTAACAATCGATACTTTCAAATATCTTTACCGGTAGCAACGCTAAATTTGAAAACGATCGTTATAGTGAAAGCAACAAGATGATCCGATTGTAACAAAAAGATGCACCAATACCGACAAGATTTACGTTAAAAAAGCGACTTAGAAGGGAGAGCACTAAAACTATAGAGAATGAAATAATTTCAATGTATAAACTCTTTAAGTGAGTTTTATTCTTATGTTACCTGTCGACTTCCGTCTACGGTTGGTAAGGACAAGCGAATAATTCCGTGTGATTGCTTCGTTCCAGCATCAAGACTACTGTCCGCAAACGAAAATGGTGGCAGATGTTCGAAATCGCGAAGGAGCATCCGCCAACGATAAAAAGCGGGCTTCTATGAGCGAAATCGGTTACCGAGTCGGTACCTGATCTTCAAACGAGTGAGTGTAACGTGAGCTTGTCACCGCATGATGGCTCTCTTGACGTCAGATACTTTGCTTCATCCCCTCTTGTATACAATAAAAAAGAAGGGATGATCGAAAAAATGCAGAAGAATGATTGTATACAAGTAATTGATCTTTTAGTGAATATGTATCATACTTCATTTTGCGAGTACGATCCTATTTATAATTAATCTAAATGAACAATACATATGTAAATATGATAACATTGACAATGTTTATATAAACAAATTTTGAGAATTAAAAATTCCGTATATAATCAGTTCGAATATGATTTCAATATCTTGCTTTTGTCGTAATAATATTGATAGATGAAAATTATAAATAAAAAAATTTACATTGTTTTACAACCAAAATTATAGCATATCTAATATTTTCCACGCAGTAATAAATATTTTTTATATGAAAGATTAAAAAGATAACGTAATTACACATTAATTTTTTATTTAATACAAAAGTAAAAAGGAAAAATATAATATTAGGTGCGCTTAATTATGATATTAAAAAATTGCATTAGCTATTTATTTAAAATTGTTTATAAACTTCTTTTTATAATGCTAGTTCACACATCATTACTGACAAAGATAGTAATATTATATTTTATTAGTAGTTATTATATATAACCTGTAAAAAATTATACCGTAAAAATTTATATTAACTGTTAATTGCTAAATATTAATTTAGTGAGTTAGTAATTTATTATGAATAACATAAAATGTATGTACAAAAATAACATAATTTAAGGAAACAGTATTTCTAACAATTAAGATGCATTCATTTCTAACAATGCATTTATTAAATCATGAAATGTTAAAAGGTGATTTCTGTAAATCTTTTACATGTAATTAGTATAATAATTAATGATCATTGAGCGTAACGCATATATTTTTTAATTGCACAATTTTTAATATGAAATAAGTGCATATTGTTTACTATACCAATAAAAATTATACAGAAAGTTATAGAAAAACATGTTTTCTACATTAAAATGTTAATAAAAATCATAAACACGTTCTAAGATGAAAAGTGGTCTCATCAAATGATGAGTGAGTTGATTACATTATACATAATCACATAAACAGTACATATTTGTTATTTTTTATGAGAAAAACAACAATAGTAATATTTATGTTATATGTAACATATCTTTTTATGCAATATTTTTTTTTAAACGGTTTTCATATATACTAAAATTAGCATGTTCTTAGAAACTATACTTTTTACATACAATTCTAAATGTTATTTGTACTTAGTTTTTCAATTTACAGGTTACAAAATTACAAATAAAAATAATTTTATAATCATTCTGTTATGTACATAAAGTAATACATTTGTTTTTTCCTTGTATTAATATTTAATTTTTAGATATATAAAATTTCATACATATGAATATATATTTACTTTATATTGAATATGATTAATTATGTTATTTTTAACAATATATAAATATCATTGTTTTTTTATATCTACATTAATTTCTGAAATATACAGCATCTACGAAAAGTACTTACATATTATTGTGTTCATCTCAGCATTTACATATTAAACAATTATATCTAGGCATTTAACATTTTTTGTTGTTTAATATCAATTTTATGACTACAAAATAGCAATAGTAGGTATGTACAGATTCTTTTGGCAGCTACTCTATCTCCTAATATGGTATTTATTGTATTAGTGTACATGTAAAGGAAGCTTACTTGAAATAATTCTTGTAACATATGCAGGAAATTTATTTATTGGCACCTTTTATTAAGTTATTATCAAAAATAATATTTTACCGTAACGTAACAAAGTTACAATATTATATCTTATTAATTTAACAAAATAAAAATATTTCACATAAAACAAATATAAATCGCAAATTATATCATATTTTATTAGACTACCGCATACATCTTTAATCTAATTGAAATACTGAAAAAGTAAATAGTCGTCTAAAATAAAATAAACTCATAATATAAATTTCATATAACAATAAAATACGTGTTAATTTCCTTATATTAAAAAAAAACGACTAAAGCGTATGCAGTATGATATTCTTAAACTACAATACAGTAAAACTACTTTAGGAAATTAAATTATAAATAATAATATCAATAGTAATAATTCATGTTATGATAGCAAGTTGATGTGATATTAATCCCATTTGGAACAAAAACAATTGGTTGTTATCAATCAAAACTATCATGCTACTCTTTAACTCCCTGTCATTGGGTACTGGTACATAAATCAGAAAATCAGACATCACAATAACAACTTTACTATTAATGAAAATTATCATAATCTGATTTTCTTTCAATGCAAATAAAAAAAAATACGTGAAATATAGTTTAGTATTTTAGTTACAGACTGATTAATTACAAAATAAATCCAATAAATAGTTTATGTTGTTGTGTATAAACAGTATATGGTCTGTACTAAGTTTGGTGCCCATTACAAGGGATTAATATTCTAATGAAAATAAATTATAAATAAAAATATAACGATTAATAAGCGCATACCAGCATATTATAAGTCGAAGAATGGAATGCTATTAATTTTCAAATTGTCAAAATATTGCTACTGTCTTTCATACTCAACAACCATCTGTTACACAACCATACTGCTCGTTAACATATAACATAAAAAAAATAAAAAAATATTAAATAATAAAAGAAACAATATATGAATAAAAATGTATGAAACAGTATGTATTCTCTACTTTTTTTAAACACTTCAAAAGAATTATTTAAACAATATGATCTTAAGCATCCTACATCTACATAATCTTTAGAAATTAAATTAATAAGTTATAACTTGAAAAAAAGAATAATCTTTGAAGGATACTGTAAATGGAACTGTAAATAATATTTATACACATACATACATTTGTTTGGTGTATGTGTATGAATTCAGATAGTTCCCATCTCCATTATTTTTACTTTCATACTCATCGAAGTTTGTTTTGCAAATACTATTAAATATAAATGTTACATTTATGTACAAACAACTATGTTTTCAAACATAAAACAGTAAAACTGTACAAAGTTCTTTCAGCATACACGTAGCAAACAATTATGTCAGATGTATTCCATAGCCAAGTTCGAAAATAAATTTAATGGTTAATTTCGTGATAAACCTTTTTCCTTCATTAACTGTATCCAAGTATATATACTATTTAATCAATGAAAATCGCTCGACCTTCTTCTACCAAGAGTCGATCGATATGAATATCTTCATCTGTACTAACATCTACGAGGTTCAAACCCAATATGGTATCAGCTGGAGAAAGTCCATCATGTTTAGATTCAAGAACTATTGATACAAAATTTTTTTCCACAACCAATTCTTGAAACCTTAAACTATCTTCAACAGACCAGTCAACATTAATCGGTCGTATGCCTGTTTAAATTATTAACAAAGTGTACGAAATAAAACATTTTTCACAATTTGGAATGAATAAAAACTGAAAAAGAAAATAATTACATACCAGCAAGTCTTGCTTTAATTGCCTGATATGGTAGTTCTAAGAATTGACTTTTCAAGGGTTGCAATTTATTTAATGGTAGTACTGATACATCTCCAAAATCGCAAAAGTAAACACTAACCATGTTTTCTTTAATTATACTTGAAATGCATACCCTTAAAAATGATTGAAAATGAATAAAAGTTATTGATAGGTATTAGTAAGTTTAAGCGAAAATTTAAAAAAAGTTCATGCGTAAATATTTATAAATCATCCTTTAGTTATACCTATACCAATGACCATCAATGTGTTGAGCTGCATAAAGTTTCCCCTCTCTTACTGATTCCGAAGTAGGAACAGAACCTTTGTATGTTCGACAAGTTTCTTGTAACTGAATCATCATTTTCTAAAAATTACAGTTATTACATATTCCCATGGAAATAGCATGCATTAGTAATTATACGCAATAAATATATACAAATATTCATATCTGTGAAGTAATAAGTAACAAATAATATTTACTTCTAATAAACATTTGTCATCAAATGGCTGAACAGTAAAATTTCCAGGATGAGCTGCCATTGTTACATGAATATCAAAATATTCACCAATACCAGAGATTTTTGGTGGTTTTAAAGATTTTGCAACCTCACTATCCTCATTTCCTGCAAGTTTAGAATTCATACGTTCTACGCGTTTCCTTGGTTTTATATTATTATTACCATCGCCATGCGTTCTGCAAATAAATACAAGAATTATTTATTTATTTATTAAGAATTACTTTAATAACATTTATAAGTAGCTTCATATTCTATACTTTGTAAGTTTTTCTTCAAGTGCTAAAGTATTGTTGATGGAAACAAGCATATTGCTTGGTGGAATTCGTTTAAATAATTCTACAACTGGTGTGCCATTCTTAAATGACACAACTTTCACGAGAAGTGGTTCATCTTTTGGAGCAAGTTCTGAAAGTTTTGCAACCATCTTTGCATCAAACATTGATTTATCAATGTTATGAAGATGTACTTTCAATGCCTAGTATAAAAATATTATATTAAAAAAAACGACTAAACTATAATATTAAATTTTATTACATATCCAAATTAAAACTTTACCTGAGCAGGATAATTTGCTAAAACATTAGATAATATTTCCAGGGAAAGAAGATTACTTTTCATTGTAGTGACAGTTTTACCAAAATCAATTAAAAATATTTTTAATTGATCATAAAAATTGTCACCTACAATTTTACCTCTGTACCAATTATTATTAACTGATACAAAGTATGTTTTATTAGGATCAACTGTAGTTACAATGCAGCTGTCTAAATCTTCTCTGTTCAATCCAGTGCATATTAATTGATTTAATAAGTTAACCAAAAGCTTCATACTTTCGGACTGCACTTGTACATAAACGTCACCATTTTGATCTATATGTGAAATAAATACTTCGGATACTTGCCCCTCCTGCAGATAATGAAGAAGCGATCCTTTATTTTTTTTAATTATACATTATTTAATCATTGTATTATATTATTAACCCTTATACACAACAACCAGGTATGAAGGATACCATTTTCCATGTAAAAACGTACCCGGTTATTGACAAAGATTAATAAAACAAACAAATACTTACAACACTTAATTTAGGAGCAACTGTTGCAGTTTGTAAAATTTGCTTAAATAATTCTGAATTCAAATTGACATCATCAGGTCCATTCGTATCATAAAATATAACTGTTGCAGACACTCCATCTTGATTTTTATTGCGATTTCGTATTTCAACATATAAAGCACGATCAAGTAAAAGTTTTTCAATCTGACTTACAATGCTATCACAGTCACTGAAGTCTTCCAAACCAAAAAGTGACAGTCTTAATGCCTAAGATGCAATTTAACAAAATTTTCAATGTATTTTTAATGATATAAATAAATTTATAACTCAATAAAGATAACACTACTATACCTGAGCAGGAAGTACGCAAAACTTTTTATCCAGTATTTGTAATTTACTGTAATGGAAAATATCTTCGTCACCATGATCAATAAACGAAACTGTAACCATTCCACTTGTACTATTATAATCCACACATTGAACTCTATGCCATGATTCATCTTCAAAGACAATGTAATAACTTCCAATTTCAATTGTTAATGGATTAACAGGTTTCTGAATTTTACTGTAATATTGACTTATTTCGGTGGTCATAACATCAAATTGTTCCTACATGTAAGTAATACAATTGAAATAAAAGAAAATCAAAAATATAATAATTATATCATAAGCTTTTTTTTAACTTACATTATATGGATCATCAACAATTCTAACCCATATTTCACTAGTACTTATAACGCAAGTAACAGATACGATCCAAAAATTTTTTTCTGGCAGTTGTAATTGTCCAGGTGCAGCTAGGCCAATTGGATTTAATTGTATTGTGTCTGTTTTTGGTGAAACTATATTTCGAACCTGAAAGTAAATATATATATATACTCACACACCAAATTATAACGTTATTATAAATATAAATACAGTAATTTGTAATTTATTTTCTTAGACAAATTATTTTACCTTTTCAGGGGATGAAACAAATCGACGCAGAATTACTGAGTTATCAACCCCATTTTCCAGAATTATTTCTGAACTTTCTTCTATAACTTTTTCCCAATTTCCTGGTAAAATTTCTTTATATTCTTGCTTATAATATATTGGCACTTGATGCATAAAAATACCATTTGGATGAGCATCTATTATAGACAAAACTCGTCCTTTTATTATGTTTTTGTCTGTAGTTTCATTTAAACAAAAAGGTAACCCATATTTCTCTGTAAGATCAATTAAGGCAATTTTTGCTGCAAGCTTCTGTGCTTCATCTTCAGAATGTGCTTCTGCTGGATAACTTGAATATCCGTGTGGACCAATCTAAAAATATATTACAGCATTTTATATCTGTAGTTACTTCTTGTTCTATAATTTTGAAAAACCTACATTTGGCTTAAATCAATAACATTTATATAAGATTAGTATAAAACCAATTTCAAAACCAAAACGCAATAAATATTATTCTTTATGATTTAATAATATACAAATATATATTTTAATGTAATATATAAAATTTTCACAAACCTTTACTTGTGCATATAGAGCTACTTCTTTAGCATTTTTAGTTGTTGTGGGACAAATTAGATACACAGGTTTTGGAAGATTTAATGCATTGGTTCTTCTTTTTAACTCGTCTCTGGGGTCAATAGATTGTGATCTTGGCACAATTTTTTTAGAATTACCTAATGGTATCTACAAAAGCAAACTATTAACTATATACGTTAATTTTAGCCATGTTCAAGTATAAATACTTACAGATGTATTTATTACTAATGGTTGAAACTGTTTTGTGTTACCATCTGCTAAAACTTGACCAGGTGAAAGTGGTGATAATACTTCAGATTGATGAGGTGTTGAAATGTTGGTATTTAAATCCATCAATGAAGGTATATTAGAAGTTCTTTTAAGTCTATCACTTATACTTGAAGTTTTTTTAGGAAGCATTTCCGTATTGTTATTAGCAGTCTTTGGTTTCTGGTTTATCACTGGGGCCATTGCCTTTACATTGTTACTTGTTGCCTTTGCTTGCAAATCATTTCTAGTCTTATTAGAACTTTGGTTTATTGATGAAACTGAATTTGCTTGTCTATCTTTCAGTCTCTAAAGATTAAAAATTAAAAATTAACAAATTTTGCTTTCTCTGTACTACAAAATATAATACTATAAAATTTATAGCACTTACTTTACTAGGGGATGTTGGTGGTATGAAACAATTGGATTGTATGTACCTAGGTTTCTCACTATTTTGATGAATAGTAATTTTTGTTGACATTGTAGGAAATGATGTATTTTGTCTACAAACAAATATTAATTATATGTTAATTAAATATTATTATGTATTATATATCTTTCAAATTTTGATGTAATAAATGGATTTAAAAAAAGAAAATAAAAATAACTGTAATTTAACATTTCATACAAATTTATATATAATGCTTGTAATACATATATTCCCTAATCTATATTTACTTTCCACTTATTTGTAAATATAAATTATCACTGTCATTTTTAAAATTACGGACATCTCTTTTTGACATATAAGGCTGACGAAATGGTGTAGGTTTCCGAGTATTTATCTGAAACAACATAATATTAAATATAATACAAGATTTTACAATATAACCAATTAATAAATTTATAAGTTTACCAATTTCTTATGTTTCTTAGCCACCGTCTTTTGTCGTGCAATTAATTTTGTAATGTGTGCAGATTCTTCAGTAGGTATAGCTTCCACAAAACATTCACCTCCTTTTTCAATAATTTTAACACTAGGAACAGTACGTAAAAAGGCAACTAAACTGGAATATCCCAACTCTCGAAAAGGAATACTTTCATCAATGAGCATTCTATAATCCCCTATAAAAATATTAATATAAATATTGATTCACAATTATGTGGTAAAAATAAATATATTTATCATTATTTATAATTTATAATTTACTCAATATATAGAAAAGTATCAATCATAAACTCTCTAGTCTGAAGCAAATATATTTAATATATAAATACTACAATAATAATTACTTTAAAATATTATAAATATGTATTACAAATATAAATTTTAGTATAGTATAATATAAATATTTAAAATAAAAATAGGTTATATTTAAACAAATTATAATAAAAATAAGTATCAATGGTAAAAATATTTTACAAAATACTTACTACTTAAATTTTCTATTTTAACACCACCTTTTGATGATATGAGACATGCCCGTACATTTTTGATCACATCGTCTCTTTCCATTATTGCTTTGTATTCAAAAATATTAATGCAGGTATATATAAGATATTTTTAGAGCTCAAAATTCTGAAAAAATTATCTAAGATTAACAACTTGATGTTAATTCAATTTTTAAGAAATTATATACAAAATAAAATATTTTTAATATACATAATATTATTTATTTAAAACTATAATTTGTAATTTAATACTTATTATTTATAAATTAGCAAGCAATACTACTTTAACAAAAAAAATATTCATTTTTAAAGTGTAAATCTATTTAAAAATTACAATAATGTTCAAACATAATAATTTTATTTACACAAATATGACAGTTTTATATATTTTTTAATCTCAGAAAAAGAAATATATATGACTTATATGTTTATAATTTACAAAATACATTCTTTGAAATATTATATTATATCATAATGAATTTAAATTCACAATATATGACAACTGCGTTTCACAAACTTTAAAACGTTTATTGATATTTCTTAGAATGTGTTTTGTTTTCAAATCGTATCATAATTATACGAAAAAAGAACAGAAAAAGACGGACAACAAATTAACATTTTTAGTCTATAATTACGAACTGTTATAATTTAGACCATGCCGGCAAATGGCGATCAAATCAGTACCGTAGGAAATGATGAAAGACATGATATTGTTAAGTGTTAAGAAAGAAAATGCTCGTTAATTATTTTAAGTAACTTTTCAAATTTTCGACTTGATACATTTTATATAAAAAACATTTTCGTGAGCAAATATATATATATATCTTGTATTATAAAATTCTAACAACATATGTAGACAAATTTTGTTGATAACGTTAAGTATAAAAATTATATATATATTAACACATATGCACAATATATTAGTATGAATCCTTTTTAGTTAAAACAGTATATAGTTCATATTTCTGTAATACTGTATTATTAAGGATTAACATGAAACTTCAAACTGTATATTGTATAATAACTATTTAATACATTTCTATCAGTTAGATACATATATTTTTATAACAAAAAAAAATAAGTTTAACAAATGATATAAGTATTATAAATACTTATTTTGAAGAACTAAATAACTTATTACTTTGATGTCATGTAAATTGATAAAACCAATTATAGTTCTTAATGAGATGTAACGAGTGCGTAAGATTGAACGTAAAAAAGCAGTGGTAACATCTGTATGACAATTATACACGATGTATTTTTAACAAATATTAGTATTATGTATTAGTGAAAGAATAAACTAAAATTTACATACATTTCTTCCTATTGAAATTTCAGATTAATTTGAAGAGCGATAAAATACTTTATAAAAAAAAATTTAGGCCACCGTTATGTATCCATAAAAATCGAACATACCTTGAGTTTTCAAATGTCACACATATATATATATATATATATATTTATTCATAAACTCCTCTTATAGCTTTACTAAATTTGATCACTTTTCATTAAAATATATCACTGTATTACAATTCAACCGATGTTAACATTCCCTCCTATTTATTGTTGGTGAAGATCTCTGTTTCTAAACTCCATTGTATCTCCGGAAAGGAACTGCTCAACCTGTCATTTGTCGAAATTATCATGAAATATCTGGCTCGTCCAATCAGATTTGACTTTTGTCCCTCCCGCCTCATCCATAACGAGTCAATCATTGGTTGAAATTATGAAAGCGGTATCTTTAAAAGGCATCATTTAAAATATACAATAGCTTTAATTACTTGTAAAATTTATTTATACAGCAGTAATAAGTAATAAATTATCAATAATAATTGCATGGTGCTAATAGTAATATATAATAATAACATTTAAAATTAAAAGGTTGTATCTTTGCTCTAGTATATATAGTAGGGTGTAATTTCTTAAAATTTTATATACAACAAACATAAGTTAATTATTACGTAGAAATAAAAAATATTCTGATCCAGACAATTTATTGTATAATGAAATTTAATATTTCTTATTTATTTAGTGTAATATGTTTATGTTATTTCAAATTACTTAAAATTTATACATAGAAAATAGAAAGAAACAAATTAATTATTATTTTTAGATAAATCAAGTTTATTTCATCAAAATGCAAGAAATAATCATCATGAATGTTATTATTTCGGAAAAAAATTACAAATATTATCAATCATTAAAGGAACGTACATAAACTACTAAAGAAATAGGGATATACTAATAGCTCTAAAGAATTTTGTATTTTTTTAGACATCTGCAGACCAGATGACACTTTACAATGCTTTTAAGGGCTGCGAAAACAATGTGCTGCTTGGGAACTTTTAGGGATTTCAACAAAAGCAATTAAGCTTTAAAATGAAACAGACATTCTCTACATATTTTTTGTGGCATTGACCTGAAATTGGAGAAAGGATACTTTCCCCGTAGTCTATTCTTTACAGTAAATCGTAAAAATCAATCGATGCAAGGCTATTGAGGAATTTTGGCTTTACCCTCCAAAAAAGCAACTGTAAGTTGTTTTTATTTTAAAACCTTTATAGTTAGCTAAAAGATTTAAAATATATTACAGGCAAATGCTATTATAATCATTGGAGTACTTAATAGTATTGATTTATGTACATGCATATTAATATTACATATAAAAAAGACAGTAATATATTCGCATGTGTTTAAAATATAAAAAGTTAGTATAATGCTATCCCATTGAGTGCAATAAAAATATTTTGTATTCTTCATTATAAATATGAAGTTTGATTTAATTTAAAAATTTCTTGATATATCATTTATTACTTTTACTTACAACTCTATTCGTAAAAATAAATGTATTTTTAATAATGAAGAATATTATTCGTATTTATAGCATCTACAAAAGCGATGAACATCTATTATCAAAATTTGTAGTGAAAATAGAAATTAATATAATTTCTTTGTTTTAAACTTCACTGAGATCAAGTTTCTTAACTGTATACAAGAAACTACTATATAACGGGCTCCCCTATAATGTGAATTGATATAAAGTGATAAAAAAATTGCGACTAAGCATTCATACAGTACCATAAAGCAAACGTATGCACTACTTACCTATTGTTTATAATATATGCACCGCGAAGCTGAGTTATAAGAGATGTAAAAGTTTATAAAAAAAAACATAATAAAATTTAATAATCTACTCGCAATACAATATTTCAAATTGACATATCTCAATAGTAATATGCGATCACAGTTGCAACTTAGAAGCATGACTAAACTCGTATAAATTTGTCTATCTGATAATATATGTATCGTATAATGTGATTTCCTATAATATGGAACGTATCTTCAGCATTACACGGGAGTTTACTGCACTTGTGTATATATACCTTAAAACCCGAGACAAGTATTTTGCTAAATTTATTTTAGAAAGGTTTACAATCAAAATCTTTCTACAATAAGAGTCCATTTCATGAACACCATAACAGCAATAAAAAACAAAGCCCCAAATACATTCTTGATTTTTGTTTTACTTTAACTTCTAAAATAAGCTCTTAAAATTTTTTTCAAAAATATTCGAATACCCTGTATAAATTTTTGCATATTTGTCTAGTTTGTTACATTTAATAAGCTAAAATGTTTTCTCATTCATCTTTTGTATACAAAGTACTAAGATTTAATTGTTAACAATTAAGAGTATCATTGAAATTCATATATAACATATAAAGATAATATAGGTGGTAAAGCAGCAGCGTTTAAGATAAATTTTCAAATTTAATGTTCAATATGGATAAAATTATTAACAAAAGAAATAAGAACAAAATTCAACGTAACACTACTAATTTAATTAACGAACTCCAAGTTGCAGATCAAACACTTCAAATAATTTATTCTCTATACTTTCATTACATTTTTTGTATTACATAAAATGAATAATACAAATATCTTAATAGTAAGTAAATACAAAAAGAAAATTTGACCAAAATACGGATTAGGGAAAGAATAAACTCATTTAATATTTTTAAAGGAAAATTTATTATCATAAAACTTAATGAAAAACCCTTTCATGATCATCAATTACTTCTGAATAACAAACTTGTTTTTGTCATTCTTATACTTAGTAATCGCTTAAGCCACCTCATAAAGCTTTAGAAGAAATTTGTTGAAACCAAGGATAATTGCAGAATGAGGAAGAAAAACTTAATATCATTACGAACAAATTAAGGAAGAATAAAATAATACCCTAATTAAGATGTTTACTCTTTCTTAGAAGCCACAGCCTGCTTGGCCTGATGAGCTTGCAATACAGCTACGGCCTCTTCAACCTTGGCTTTCAGCGATTCATTATGCTCCAACATGTGAAGGAGCTCTGAGTTGTCGATTTCCAACAACATTCCAGTAATCTTTCCAGTAAGTTGCGGATACATACATTGAATCAACGGGAAGAGACGCTCTCCCAACATTTGTTTCTGCTCTTGGGGTGGAGCAGCTGCTAACATTGAGGCAGTCAATGGTTCTTGACCTTGAATATGAACAGCTTGCTGAACAGGAGTAGGAGCAGGGATTGCCATTGCTTGTGGTGGATTACGCATGTTCGAGGTGTATTTATAATTTGACGGACGGTTTTGAGCTGAAACTCCCACTGCTGGACCAGCCATAGAACGACTTTGCATATTTGCACCGCCAACCGTTTGTTGACCTAAAACAAAAAGGCATAAATTAATAAAAATTCATATAACTAAAACAGTTAAAAATTGTATATAAGAAATTTTTATTACCTGTGATGGGTCTAGCAGACAAGGTACTTCGCATAGTACCAGCTTGTGCAGTAGGAGCACGTGGTGCAGCTCTAAATGGACCTTGCATTGTAGGGAAACCAGAACTTCCAGTTTGTGCATTGGGTCGTACTTGATTAGGCTGCGCTGGCCAACGTGGAGTTGTACGAATCTGAGCCATCTGTGCAGGTCCAAAAAATCTTTGTGGTTGTGGCATGGTGGGAACGAAATAATTTCCAGCACCGCCAGGCTGAAAAATTTGTCCTATTTGCTGCATTCGCATGTTTGCCAAACGTTGCATATATTGAGAAGCAAGGTGTGCTTTACGATCTTCTTTACGCTGAGCCAAAGCAACATATAACGGTTTAGTAACTATTATACGACCATTCATTTCTGTTACAGCTTTAGTAGCTTCTTCAGGAGCTGAGAAACACACAAATCCAAAGCCCTTACTGCGTCCCTCTTCCATCATAACTTTTGCAGAAGTGATTGTTCCAAATGGTGCAAACTCTTTGCGCAGTCGATCATCATCTATACTATCATCCAAGTTCTTTACATAAAGATTTACGCCTTGATAACGATTTAAGCGTTCTAATTTTAATTGTTCGAACTTTCTCTTGAGTTCTTGTTGACGCTCTGCTTTCTTTTGCGCCCGTCCAACATACATACACTTTCCTTCAGCAACTTCTTTTCCATTTAATTCAAGTACTGCTTGTTCAGCAGCATCAGGATCTTCAAAAGCTACAAACCCAAAACCTCGAGATTTTCCATCATCTTTAATCATTACTTTATGGCTGGTGATGGTCCCATATTTTTCAAACATTTCTTTAAGTTTGTCATCTGTCATGTCTTCTCCAAAATTCTTTACATAAACATTAGTGAAAAGCTTAGCTTTTTCTCCCAATTCCTTTTCACGTTCTTTGCGGGGTATAAATTTACCAACATATACCTGCATATTATAAAAATAACATTAAAATATATAATAACTAAGATCAATTATACAATAATAAAAAGCAAAACATAAATATTAAACATTACCTTCTTTCCATTTAGCAACATGCCATTAACTTTATCGATAGATTTATTTGCTGCTTCTTCAGTTTCAAAATGAACAAAACCATAACCTTTAGAAACACCAGATTCATCTTGAGCTACTTTGCAACTAAGTATGTTACCAAAAGCAGAGAAAGTATCATACATTGCTTTATTGTCTATGTTTTTATCTAAATTTTTTATAAATACATTTCCAACACCAGATTTCCGAAGAGAAGGATCACGTTGAGACCACATAATACGAATAGGCCGCCCCTTTATCATATCAAAATTCATAGTATCAAGAGCACGTTCCGCTAAAATAATGAAAAGAATACAAATTACATTTATTATAATTTAATTGTAAAAAATATTATTCTATTAAGGTTATCTTAATAACTAGAAAATTTGTTATACAAACATTATTTTGGTAATCTTTTATTCTTATAAAGATTTTAAAATATCTACAAACGTAATTAGTTTCTATAATTTGTAAGTAATTTATAAAAAATATATTTTACGTAGTTAATTATTTAAAAAGAATTTCGTTAATGCATATTAGGGATTATTAATTACTATAAATATAAGAATGAAATCATGATATTTGATGTCATCTAGAAAATGAAAGTAACCGAAGAATAAAGCATGACTCAACCAACCGTAAACTACTATCTACTTTGTTCGGAATAGGTTTCAATATGGTGGAATCGTATGATCCGGAACACGTGTCAAGTTCGGATAAATGATGTAATAAAGTCAAATTTTTCGCTAAGATTAAAAATATTTAAGCCAAAGAAATGTTGAAATAAATAATTAATGTTCTCACCATCAGCTGGTTGCTGAAAATTAACATAAGCATAACCGAGTGAACGTCGGGTAATCATATCACGACAGACGCGTATCGAGAGTACAGGCCCAGCCGATGAAAACTTCTCGAAAAGCATCGCTTCGGTGATATCACCATGCAAGTCACCCACATAAAGGGAAGCCATAGGGTAGTTCGGAGCTCCAGGATTCATTTTACTAGTATTCCCTCGTCGTGCAGCTGCTTAAGTTCAAAATTCTCTGGTTTTTGATTTCTTCCGTTCCTTCAATATGGCTTGCGCTCTTCCGACCACGTTGTTCTTCGTAACTCAATGATTATTATTTTTTTCCACACTTTACTTACGTTTCGCGGTTTTCAACTACGGTTTTTCGATTTTTTTGTTTATGTTTTTTATAATTTTTATATTTTTTTTGGTTTTTTTTTTTTTATAGAAGAGTTATTTCACGAATGGAAGTGGGTTGTGTGACCTATTTTGTGGAAAAAGGAGACACAACCACACGTGAACACAACTCTACTCTTAATGAGGAAGAGGCATTGAAAGTAGTTCCCTTTGTGCTTATATAGTAACCATTGAACCTACTACACTTTGAAGAAGTAGTTCCTTTCGCAGATTGTAACGCCATCTGCTTTAAAAGCTAGGGTATTTTTAAATAGTTTTGTAATTATACTTACAATTTTTTAGTTTTATAACAAAAATATATTATTATTATTATTATTCAAATAGCATTTCTAAAATCAAAATATTAATTTAGCATATTGTGAGATTCATAAATTTTTAACTATGCTAAAGATTTTACATCAATTTCTAGGGACTTTTTTCGAAATACTCAAACGTATTACAAACGTTCGAATACTTTACAAATATAACTGAGGTAATAAATTTTTCAACACTACAAATTTAATCAATTATTATTTTTATATTCTTTAAAATATAATCATTTGTATAATTATTGTAATATTAAATTATTTGTATATTGTGTTAAAAGTAACATAGTAGAATTGCATGCTAGGGACTCATTAAGTTAATATTTCTTAATGTCAGAAGCTCTTATAAGTAAAAGCTATAGTAAACGTTAGGACCTATACTATAAGTAATAATATCATAGTATTAACGTGATCATAATTTTTAACAGTGAGTGGAAAGTGTTCAACATCAAGTGTATAAGAAACATAATATAATGGAAGCATTAGCATCATATTTAAAACGTTCATTTCGTAAGTAAATCTTTATACAGAAAATTTTGCTTGTTAGATTTTCTATAGATCATATTCTTATATAACTATACCTATATTATTCGTTTTACAGCAAACTTGCAAAAATGGGTCTATAACTATTCTGAATTTAATAAGTATGGTATGAAATATTCATGTATTAATATAATATCATAATACATTTAGATACAGATATCATTATTTTACAATGTAAAATGCAAAAATTGATAATACATTATTTAAATATGTATTTCAAATTCCTTATTTTATTTAACATTAGGTTTATATAGAGATGATGTTATTCATGAATCATCAGATGTAAAAGAAGCATTGAAGCGTTTACCACCTGATGTATTAGAAGAACGTGATTTTCGTATTGTCAGAGCTATGCAATTATCTTGCCAAAAACAAGTTTTACCAAGAGAACAGTGGACTAAACTAGAGGAGGTAATGATTAACAAAATTTTACTTTTTATCTATTTTTATACCATTATTTTGAATAAAAATGTTTAGTGAATTAAATTTTTATTACTAAATAGGATGTACATTATCTTCTACCACATTTAGAAGATGTCATTAGGGAACGTAAAGAAAAAGAAGAATGGGAAGCACAGTAATATAAAATAATTCAGTAGTAAATAATAAATTTCTTACATATAAATTGTAATTTTTAAATATTTATTGTATATATAATGTATCGATGTTAAATAAACAATGTTTACTTAAATTCTATTGTTTTAAATACAGGAATTACTGTATAAGAAATACTAATATAGTTGAATTAGAATAATTAAATTTTAATTGTAGAAAAAACATTTTAACATTGATACTATAATTAATGTATATTGTTAAATATTGACAACACATATTGTATAGTGTAAGCCCTCAAAAGTTGTATACAAACAGGCATCAGGTGATCCCTTATAGACAAGTGTAAAAAAAAAAAATAGAATAACACTTTCTGAGACTTTGTTTTTGAAAAAATCATATTTGAAACTCATTTTTTGCATATACACTTATGGCTAAAATATCGTTTGTTAAACAATACATAATTCCTATTGTGCTTGTAAAAAATATTTATGCAACATCATTTATATATATTTATACAAATATTATATTATGTCAGTTACAGAGTTGTTACAAATATAATAAGCATTACATGCCGCTCGGCAAACTGTATTTTAGTTAAAGGTACATATATACAAAGGATTTTCTGTCTTTTGAAGCAGAGAAGATTCAAAACAAAAATAAGCTCTTATTTAAAACAAATTCAAACTCAATTTTCTCAAAAACTAACCTCAGAACAGAAATATATATATATGTTTTTTATACTTTTCTATTAGGAATTAGCTCATACTTGCTTGTCAATAATATATATGGTTCTTTTTATACTTCCTTAATTATCTCTTATTTATATTATAGTATTACATAAATGTATAAGATTAGTTATTTAAATTTACATAGAGTGTATATGTGTACAATATATTAACATTTGCAAGAGATTAATACATATATCACGATTATATGAAAAGGAGATGATTATTGATAATTATGTTCACATTAATTCATAGCTCATTTAACACCCTTTATGCAATGACTTATTCATCATTCCTTACAGAGATCCGCTTTATAGTTAGTGCGTAGTATATTGTTAATCAACACAATAACATTAAAGAAAAGTCTCCGCGCATGTTAGAATGAAAAGATAATTGGTCAATTACTCATTAATTTAAAAATGAAATACGTCAAATTTGTGATGCATTAAAGAATTTGTACGTTATACATATAAAAGTTTCGCGGGCAAATGGCGGATCAATATTTCACCCCCACGCGGATCTGAGCGGCATCCCTGGATTGCCGAACATTTATATAAAACAATTTCAGTTTTGTGAGTGAAAAATATATTTCCATTTTATTCTGTTTTTTCAATTGGTAAATTTTTGAATATTTTTTTACTTTTTTGTAACATACAGCACATATTTTTCATATAGTTCTCAGAAACAAAGATTTTACCTGAAAACTACACAGAAGATTATACAAAAATGATGCAAACAGTGGTAATTGAAAATTAAAACTTTTAGAATTATTGTATGAAACTCTTATATAACACGCTTGAAAGCTTTGCTTATCCCAGATACTTATTTTTCTTCTGTTTATAAAATTCGTAATAGTAGTGCGTAGTCTAAACTTTCGTCATGTTTTATACACCTACCCCTTTTGTAACGAGTTGAATCCTTTATTTCTCATACGGGTAAAAAGGAAAAAAATAATTGTTGTTCAAGTTAATTTTATCAGGTTTGTGACCATTTTAATCAAGTTCTCAAATATTGTGACATGAAAAATAAAAAAGTAACACCATCCTTTCGGAATCGAGTGTGAGAAAATTAACAAAACGTCTCAGTCTAGTAATTGAGATTCCTTCGTGAGTGATGAGGTACCTCGTTATTTAAACCTAATTTTAAACTGATTATGATGTATATACGGAGGTAATTAAACAAAGTAATTGCATTGCTTTCAAGAATTTTTATATTTTAATCAGTAAATTTGGAGGATATATATATATTTATGCCAAATACACACGTTACGGTTAATTACAGATGCCGGACAAACAGCGATCAGCATATTTCCAAAGAAAAAAATCGCCGATAATAAATCTTTATAAAACTGAACATAATATTTTATATTTAATACAAAGTAAAAAGATTATTAAGGTGTTTACACAATAATTCCTTTGATGCTATTGAGCATTCCAATTACATGTTATTGTATGAAAAGAACAATGCTATATACCCCAGGTGCTGCGCCAAAATACTACCTCTGCTATGTGTACAAAATTACAGAACTAATTGTTTTAGAAGTAAAATAAGTACATATATATGTACACAAATATAGGAATTTAAATATAAATAAAGACATATATTCTGATCTATAAATATTTATAAATAAATATAAACACATAAAACTGGAAGTTCTTCCTTAATAACATGTTCTCTTATGTGACAATGTATAAGTTACAAACAATATGTCAAGAGAACACCCTAACACAATGATATTCTGACAAATGTTTAAAAATAAAAGATCGATGTATCAATAGCTCAAAAGAAATAGATATTAAACAAATAAAAATGAGCATACCATATGATGAGAACTTGGTATGGATAGTAGTGGTTGGATTCTTAGTGGCCTTTATTTTGGCATTTGGAATCGGAGCAAATGATGTTGCAAATAGTTTTGGAACGAGTGTTGGTGCAGGAGTACTTACAATATTTCAAGCTTGTATTTTAGCAACTGTTTTTGAAATTGCTGGAGCAGTACTCATTGGCTATAAGGTACTTTAAACACTTGTATGTTTTATAAACTGTGCTTCGTATTATATTTGATATTCCTTGTAGGTTTCTGATACTATGAGAAAGGGTATATTAGATGTTACACTATATGAAGGGGATGAAAAAGAATTAATGATAGGAGCATTATCTAGTTTAGCTGGATCTGGTATCTGGCTGTTACTAGCAACAGCATTGCGATTACCTATTTCTGGAACACATTCCATTGTTGGTGCTACAGTTGGTTTTTCACTTGTCTGTAAAGGTGCTGCAGGGGTTAGTAAAATTATTATTTTATTAACCTAAAAATATTCAAGTAATATTTCATGATATAATAGATACATTTACAGGTCAAGTGGATAGCTCTTGCAAATATAGCAGCATCTTGGTTTGCAAGCCCTGTACTTAGTGGAATTGTATCAGGTGCTATATTTTGGGTTTTAAGAAAATCAGTACTTCAATCTAGTAAGCCTTTAGAACAAGGTCTCCATATTCTCCCATTAGCATATGGTCTTACTGTAGCTATTAATGTTATGTCAGTTGCACATGATGGACCTAAACGTGAGTGAACTCTATGTTTGTATTTTAATATATTTATGCATTCTATTTAAGTTAAATTTAGCACTATGCTATTTTTATCTGTTTCAGTTCTTATGTTAGATAAACTGCCATGGTGGGGTAGTTTACTTGCTGCATTAGCTCTTGGTTCATTTACAGCAATCATTGTTTATTTATTTGTTGTACCATGGCAAAGAAAAAGAATATTAGTTTCACTGAGTAGCAACGAAAAAACATCTACAAAAAAGTTTGGTACCTGTGATAAGAAAGAAACAACAGTATTATCTGTTATTTCTGAAGCTCCATGTAGTAGTAATAGTAATGGTAATGCAAAAGAAGCAGCGCCAAAATTACGTGGTAATAGTAGTGCAAGTCCTCTCCTGATGGTAGCAGGATCAGATGCTGAAGGTGCTCAAGTTGAAACTGATGAGGAAAATGAAGAACCACCAGAAATATCCAAACTCTTTTCTTTTTTGCAAGTACTCACTGCAGCATTTGGTAGTTTTGCTCATGGTGGTAATGATGTTAGCAATGCAATTGGACCACTTATTGCATTATGGGCTGTATATGCAGAGGGATCAGCTAGGCAAGAAGCAGAAACTCCATTGCTCATATTACTTTATGGTGGTTTAGGAATATCAACTGGTCTTTGGGTATGGGGACGTAGAGTAATACAAACTCTAGGACAAGATTTAGCACGTATAACTCCAACTACTGGATTTACTATAGAGGTATACACATTTCATAGATCTGAAACTTAAAGTAATATTGTATCCTTTTTAATATTTATTATTTAAATACATATTAGTACATATAAATTATAGGTAGGGGCAGCAGTAACAGTTTTGTTGGCAAGTAAGGCTGGTTTACCTGTGTCAACAACTCATTGCAAGGTAGGATCCATTGTCTGTGTGGGATGGGCTTCACGCGGTGGTGAGGGTGTTTCGTGGCACTTATTTCGCAATATCGCATTTGCATGGTTAATTACGGTACCGGTGGCTGGTTGCTTATCCGCAGGATGTATGGCTATTTTTAAAGAAATAATTAGTTTATGACTTCATTGTCAAAGCAACTAACACATTTAGTGAAAACCATCCAATGCTACTGTTGTCAATAATTTATGCAAAAATAAATGATCAAATATAATTTGACCTGGTTATTCTTTATCTATAAATATAGGTATTACCGTATTTTTCGGACTATAAGACGCCGTTTTTTATAAAGAAAAATGCTCTTAGATTTTGGGTGCGTCTTATAATCCGAAAATAACATTAAAATTTCTTTTTCTTTTAAATTATCCTGCAATTTTGAGGTGCGTCTTATGGTTCGAAGGTAACATTAAAATATTTTTTTTTTTATTTATCCTGCAAATTTGAGGTGCATCTTATCATCCGGTGCGTCTTGTAGTCCGAAAAATACGGTAAGTTTTTAATTATATCGTTTTGTAAAAAGATTGAAAGAAAAATTAGATATTGTTACATCAATATAAGCTAGCGTTGTTATAGAAACAAACTCAACAAATCTTTTAGCAGTTATATACATACATATATCGTTTGATACCTCACAGAAATGTCTTTAGAAAATATATTTTATTACATATTTTTATAATTTGATATGGAAAACCTACCACTCATACCAGGCTATAGATTTCAAGATCCAAGTGTAAGTCAAAGAAACAGTTCAAATTATTTTATTGCACTTAAACCAATAAAATTAAGCAAAAACATTTTTTAAAGATCAAAGACTATAGGTTATTACAAAAATTTCATTTTTTAAATGGTTATCGCGTAGTACGTGATAGCTATGTTGGTATTGGAGGAAGACCAGTAGACGTTGCATCTAGTGCATATGCAAAAGAAGAGGATTATGTACAGTAAGTAATGAATAATTAAATATAAGCATGTAAATTTATGTAACATCTAGATTTTATTTTTTAAAACTTGATGTAAGTTTTTAGATTTTAATATTTTTTATTTAGTTATGATCCATCATTAACGTATGGCCGCGTAAAAAGATATGCATATCGACAGTTTGTTCCACACTATGCACTATTTGCGCAAAAATGTCTCTGCTTTAAAGCGTTTTTTCGGCAAGGGGTGTTCAATTCTCCAAACGAACATTTTCGTATACGTCACGTTAATATATTATACTATTTGGAGGATGATACTCTTTGTATAATTGAACCTACAATTGATAATGCTGGCTTTCAACAAGGCAAGCTTGTTCGACGCGACAAAATTGTAAAGAACATAAATGGTGACATGTTTTGTTGGAAGGATTTTAATGTTGGAATTGACATATGTAAGTTCAATAAATATTTCCATTATATGTACATATAATGTATACGTGCAATATAACGTATATGTGCAATTGATTATTTAAAAAGATTGAAAACTTCGAATGATTGTCCTATGTACTAATAAAAGACTATACCGAAGTAATAATTTTGATACGACTCAAATATATGGTACAATAATGCACGGTTAAATTTTACAAAATTTGGAACGTGAAATTCGGGCAGAATGAACAGAGTGTTTTGTTAAAATATATCTTTCTTTCCAAAGCGTTACAATAACATAAAACATCCTTGTATTTAGAAGGAAGTGGAGGTTTGACCTCTTGGCCGCCACATTTTCTTGATGTTGCACTTGATATTTTTTCTTATCAGACTGTATTAAAGAGAAAGTTTTTGCAAAAAGACCTACAACACGTGATAAAATGAAATAAAATGAAATGAAATGTAATGTGCTGCTGTAGCGCGACAAGTACCCGCAGATGTGCAAGGCTGTCTTCAAAATTACATCAATAAATGTTTATAGCTAATGGAAATGATTTTGAACATTTATTGTAATGAATATTTTATTACTAATCTCCCAATAATAGTTATATCATTCCCAAAAATTGTTGAAACTTTTATACTCAAGGTCGCGTAGAGGTCATGGTATTATATGGTGGGAATAATGCGTCGTTAGAGTTGTCTTAACTTCCACTGTTATGATACGATCATAAAAATATGCAATACCATTTTTAAAAAATCATCGATCACGTTAAAATTTTGAAAAATATGACGTTTAAAAAAATAGATGATTTTCTGTATAATGAATTTCTTCGAAATTGTTCCTTAAACATTTCTACGTGTGACTAGCAGTAAACAAAGAATATTTGCTTGTAACGGAGTTACAAAAACACTGTGTACCAAAATTTTATGAAAATCGGGCATTATCACTTCGAATAAATCTTTGTAAATAAAAATATTCATATTAGATTGTGTTTGCTTTTTTAATTTTTGATATTTAATTTTATTATTTTCAGGCATTTTTGGTGTAGTTTATCATATTATTGATTGCGATCTGTTTACTAAAGAGTTTTTAAATAGTCAAGGTATAGATGTTGGAGATAAAGAAGAACCTCCTGTAGATCCTTATATAGAATTGCGTACAAGTAAACAGAAAATACCAACATGTATTACAAAAACTCCAGATGATACCAGGCGACGATTTTTGGAATATGATAAAATGGTATTGTCGTTTGTTGCAACCTGGAATGATGATATTTATCAAATTATGTATTTTTTGACGGACGATACAATAAGTATTTGTGAACTACAAAAACCTAATAGTGGAAAAGATCCAGTATCAATGCTATTGAAAAGAATGAAGGTACCAAAAGATTGGAAAAATTTGCCATCAACTTATCCAGCTGTATACATGGAATATGGAGATCCAGAGGTCGTTGAATACTATACGCCAAAAGATTTTTTAGTGAGTCTCTATAATTTGCAAAAATATTAAAATTTTCTATTATTTCTTTTTTTTAATTATTTATATACCTACCTTTTTATTTCAGATAGGTGGTACGATTTTTATATTTAATCGTCGTTTCTTTCTACATGATTGCGATTCTTTCACGCGGAAATATTATTCAAATATGTTGAAAATAACTCAACCGGAAAAAATTCCGCTTCCGGTGAAAGATGTTATGTCACCACCAAAGTATGAATCTCCACCGCATATAACTTTCGGAACTCCTGAAGATACTTACGCCAGTTGTTTATCAGTTATGCCCAAACCACCTAAAGGAAATGTTATTCGGCAACTTCTTAACTTTCCCAAAAAGCTACGTTATTCCATGCAAATGGATGCAATACATCCGGAAGATAAGAATCGCGATTTCATTTTAGAATATAGTTTAAGTAACGGTACGATACTAGTACAAGAACTTGAAAAGTGCAATTCAGGGCGCCGCGAAGGCTGTTTCCTAAAAGCAACACTAGTTCCAAAACCAGAGACTGGAAGAGATAATCCAGAATATTATACTCCTCAAGATTTCTACATTGGCGCGAAAATTAATATTTTTAATCATTATTTTATTATAACCGGTGTTGATCTTTTCGTATATCGATATATTGAAGCGAACTCTGAAAAGTTTCCACAAAAAGTACGAGATAGTATTCGTGACTATCTAGTCAAACAAAACTTACTTTGCGATGATATAGGAGTAGAAGCTAAAAGAATCCAAGACAAAGAGAACACAGAAATACAATCTATAAAACCGACTGAAGCGATCATTAAAAGAGACATTGAAATGACACAATGCTTAAATGATTTTGAAGCTCAAGCTCAATGTAAATATGAAGGAGAACATGGTGAATTAAGACCACGTACACCACCACCAGAAGAGCTATGTCCAAATTTAACAACAGTAGATTCTGATGAACAATAGTTATCCCAATTACATAAAAAGAAAATATTTGCAAAAATAGATTTAAAAAACCAAATAAAATAGAACAATCAAGTAAGATAATTAAGAAATATTTCTGATTAATAACTACATTCAACACAATATTTTTAGTAAGTAATTGTTTTAAGTTAATAAAATGAGGGCCAACTAAAAAGTAATGCACACGAGCGCGTACATCTCAAGAATGAAAATACGTATTTAAAAAAGATCAAAAGGGACATTAAAATAGAATTCATTTGCTTCAAAATATTGTTTTTACTTTTCTACATAATCATTTGCAGCTATACATTTTTTTCAAATTATTATGAACTTTTTGCTTTTTTCATTGAAGTGCTCTAATGATTAATTTTTAATCTACGATCCTTCAGTTCATTGTGTAGAGTAAAATGAATGCCCATAAGGTTTCTTTTAAGGAATGGAGTGAAATGGAAATTGCAGAGTGCCAAATCAAGCGAATACGGCGAATGCGGTTAAAAAATTCAATGATTGTTTTTCGTTTTAATCGTATTAATATCGCATCCTTACTAATCTCTGTTGTAAAGTATCTTAGTAACAACTGGCTAAAGTGAATAAAACGAAATTTTACGATTTGTAGAAGATAGGTGTAGCTACATTTTGATAGCTTGTTGTTCTCTACTTGTTTTCATCTTAGAGATATATGCGCGTGTATTACCTTTCAGCCGAACATTGCATATTAATGTATAATTATAAAATGTAAATATTATGTTGAATGTAATTACTACATGATGTTTATTATTTTTTAATTATAAAGTTTGCAGTAAGAACTAAATTAAATAATTTATATTTTCTAAAAATTCATTACCTGCATTGCACACATATTTTGTAGTAATTCAATTTGATTAAATTTGTAATTTGATTCAACATTCACTTAAATATGATTATACAGTATAAATACTAAATAGTATAGTGCTTTATGAATATACTATTTTTATACATATAGAATATATTATGTTAATCATGAAATAAAGTTTAGATAAATCTTTAGGATCCAAAACACTTTTAAATAAAACTCTAAAATATGATTGGTGGGAATAATTATTTTTAATAAGTTTTTCATAAAATAGCTGTTAGTAAATTATTGAACAAAATTTTTAAATGGTGTTCAACTAAAATACAGAAATTTAATAAAATTCATGTTCTTGATTATTTGACATTACTATGTGTTTCCTGAACAACTTTCATCTTAAACTATAAATGAGATAAAGTGATTCAGAAACATTAGCCATAAATTTTTAACGTTGATATATTACTTTAATAAGATGCGTTTGTTTTTGCAACATTCACAATATAGAAACAAGGAAAGAGACTTCTACTGCACATTATCTATATTCTCTTTCTTGTTATTCATCAATCATGTACGAAAAAGTAATTACTATAATTCACATACCTTGATTAAAAATTTTCATCACATTCTGTTTAGTTCATTGGTTAATTTTATACAATTTTTTTTAATGAACTCAAATCTCACATCACTACTTTCACGTTACTTAGTATGAAATCAAATAACTTGTTAAAATACTGCTAATTTACATTGAAATATAATTTTATGTTTATAAAATTTAAGAAACACAATTTCATTATTTTACTGCTTGTTTTACAATTCTCTAAAAATTAATTTCTATATGTAACTATATGTAAATATGTATATGCAACTATCAGAAAAGTAATCAAATCTAAGATAAAATCTATTATTTTGTATATTTTAGTTTACTAAATCCACATTAGTTAAGCAGTTTTTATTATATTAATGTTCAATTTCCTACGTGTAATTCGTGAAAAATTGTTTAAATTTAGCGATAGTATTGTAAAGGGATTTTTTTTAATGAATATGAAAAAGTATATATATCTTTTAAATATACGAAAATGTCAGATTTCTGTTTTAGTAAACCCAACTTGAATTTATAAAATAAGGAAACTATGACAAGAAATGTTTCAGATGTTAAAAGAAAAAGAAAATAACAGATAGCTTTAACGATAAGAATTATATCTTATGAAATTTTTATCAAATAGTACAATAATCATCACCACATATGTTACTGTAGAGTAACTGCAATATTATTTCTCTTTTTGTCATATAATATTTTAGATCATTTTTGCAGTCCATGAATAATATAATTATATATATATATATTGTATATATATATATAGTTTGCAATAGACATAGAATATGCATAAAATAATCAATTGACAATAATTTCTATTATTATCCAATGATCAAGCATAATTATTACAAATAAACTTAAAACATCATAATAAGCCCTTGCACCTTTATAACAAAGAAAGGTGAGTCCTTTCCGCCACAGGCACCAGGTTATGAGTCCATCAAAGTTTAAAATGGTAATTGATTTAAATGACACTTGCTTACAATATTGTTCTTGCATAGATTTTTTTCATTATCAACAAAAGTTTAAGCATTTTACAAGGGTTAGTCCACATATTACAGTTTTTTCTTCTGTTCCATATCTTTTTTCTTTCATTTTTAATTTGTACGTTTAAGAAACACCTTTCGATGAATAGCACGCAACACCACACTATATGCTTACAACTGTCAGCAAGGTTACCCAATATCCCTTGAAATTGAATTATGTTCCTCTTCATAGTATTTACGATTAGATAATATTTATGATGCCGACGCGACGCTAATTATCATACAAGTTGATTATTTAACAGAAGGAAATAGTCTCAGTGATAAGAGTTTTGTCACAGGAATTAGAAGCCCTTTGTGTATCCAAGAAAGCAAAGGTAAGTAGTAAGACGATAATTAGTCGCAGCGTGCTTTCTTTATGTTGATTACTATCATGAATAGTATTATACTCTTGCTGTATCCATCGCTACTGGCGTGTACCTCCTCTACCTCTACCACGGCCACCATCCCGTTCCTATAACGATAAACATATCATTTATTGAAATTAGTTCTTTACTATAATTAATTACAAATCTTATTTTCTTTATAATGTTATTACTTACTTTACGCTGATGATGTAAATGTGATTGATGAGGGTGATGATCCCTTGATAAATCTGAATGTCCTCTATTTCTGTGATTGGAAGAATGATGATGTATAGCATTTGATGGAGCTTTACGTTGATCTTCTTCTGCTTGCTTACGTTCGTAATGTCCAAAATCATCAAAAATACTAGTTGAGTGCCGATAAGTATGTAGAATACGTAATACAGTTACACCTTTTGCATGAGGGACTTCCTGTGCATCCCTTGAATTAGTCACTGGTTTATTCTCATTATTTTCTAGTCTAATGTGACGAAGTTGCACATTAGGAACATCTTTGACATAAATCCAACGTACACGAAATTGGCCTTTCCATTTATCTTGAGACCATACAGAACTGTTGCTTTTATAATCAACAGGTGACACCATTTGTGCCATACCACAAAAGTGGCCAGATCCATTTACAGAAAAGAACAAATATAATGGTGCACCTTCACGATTAGCTTCTCTATATGCCTGATCTAATCGTTTATTACCATGTTCAGTACTACACCAAATCTCATATTTAATGGATCTATGAATATCATCTTCAGAATAAGACTTGATTACAAAAAACCTAGCTCCAGGAGCAGTTTCATCAAACTCTATAGGATTATAATCATTTTTCACTTTCAGCTCATCTAAAACAGGATGTGATTGTGATTGTATAATTTGTTGCTGTTGCGGTTGCAATTGCTGCTGCTGCTGCTGCTGTTGTTGTTGTTGCTGCTGCTGCTGCTGCTGTTGCTGCTGTTGTTGCTGCTGCTGCTGCTGCTGCTGTTGTTGTTGTTGCTGCTGCTGCTGCTGCTGCTGCTGTTGATGTTGTTGTGGAGGCATATGAATCTGTGACTGTGGAGGTGATGGAGGTGTTGTAGGTTGTCTATTCCAACATGGTGGTGGGGGAGGTGGAGGTCTCTGTCGCTGAGTCAATGGTGGAGGTGGTGGAACAGGAGGTTGTACTTGTGGTGGTGGTGGTGCTGTTGGAGGAGGTGCTGAAGATTTACCTTCACCCCATGTTCCAATATCCATATTATGCTTTCCTGGCACAATAGGCGGCGGTGGCATTCCAGCCTTTTTTTTCATTCCTTGAGAAGATGAAAGTGGAGGAACAGGCTTTGCAGGTTGGCTTGCAAC
This sequence comes from Tetrapedia diversipes, assembly GCA_033822845.1. Lineage (NCBI taxonomy): Eukaryota > Metazoa > Arthropoda > Insecta > Hymenoptera > Apidae > Tetrapedia > Tetrapedia diversipes. The sequence goes on along the minus strand of JAOPTO010002139.1, from coordinate 467,717 downwards.
ACTGGCCCATGTTATCTTTCTAGGTTCTTTCACCTCTGATTTTATTGATTGGTTAGATAAAGTTTGTTGATCTTGACGTGGAACTTCTCCACTTCCTAATGACAAACCTTGCACACTCTGTTCAATAGTTTTAATTTCTGTATTACTAGGTGTTGGATAATTTTCATTTCCACGTGGTGCTTGATAATAATCTTCATAGCGTGTTTTTCTTGGAGTGCCCCAAGCACTAAAATCACCATTTCCATGAAAATAATTGAAAGCAGGCTGACCAAATGTACTAAAACCACCTCCTGCACTAGCAGAAAACATTCCATCCATGCCATATGCATCATGACCTATTTGACCTCCATAGCCAGAAAGAAATGCAACAGGATCTGTTCCATTTGACCAAGTACCATCCCCAGCACCAAATGTTTGATAAGGGAATGAAGTACCTGCATAATAAGGGCTATATGGGTCACCAGTTCCAATTGGATAACTTGAATGATGTGTATTGTTGCCTCCTCTCCAGGAATCAAATCCAGTATCTTCTCCACCAGCATGTTCTGTTTGTGGTTGTTGCTGGTGGTCTTTAGGTCCATTGCTCACTATTAAGATAGAATTTTATCACATTAATGTACTAGATGCAATATTTTTCTTTTAAATAATCTAAAATTAATTATCAAATAAATCAGTTCGAATAATAATTCTTAATTAAATATTGTAAAATATTATTATTGTATATAGTCAATATTTAAGTTGTATGTGTATAAAATTCACAGAATAAAATATTACAAGCATACATACCAAGTAAATAAGTAAATATTCAATAATAGAATAGTTTTATGATTTAGAACTTAAAAATTGCAGTAATATATGAAGTATATTATTGTATATACATTATAATAACTATATGATACTATTAATAAAAAATTACCTCTTCTTAATAGACTATGAGTGTTTATGCATTTATGGTAAATTTAAATACATAAAAAAATTCAAAGTACATAATCTGTAAAAGTATATAAAATATCTAAACTATACTACATATTATCATATACAAAGAATGAAACAAATCTCTTTTTAAGCTATACGTCTTTAATTCTGTTTATAAAAATGCTTAAGTTTATAAAAAATTAGTATTACAAATAACATGTAATTTTAGAAGATTTGTTTTCTGTTTTTACTTTAGAAAATATGATGCATAATATGATAATATATTAAAACTGGTGAAAATTTACATACATTATAAAGAAACCAATGCAAAAAGATTTCCTTTATCTTCTAATAGGCAGGTATTTGTTAATTCATGCTAAATGAAGAAACCTTAAATAACAAACAATTGAAAGTGATACCTTGTTATAAGATTTTAACTATTACTATGTCAAAATATTATAGTGTACAAGATAGTAAGTAACAAAAATATATGCTCAAATATAATTTAATAATTATAATACATGCCAATTTACTTTTTTGACAAGTCAGTAATCATGCATAAAAATATTAATAATTTTATTTTTCCGCTAAATTATATAATGTTTTTAATAAATCGTTGTCAACATATGAAAATATTTTCAAATATTTAATATCAATCATAACATTTAAGAGAACACATCCTAAATTTATTTAAAAAAAATGTAAAATAATCCTATTGATAACATATTCGAAATATACCAAGGCATATCGATAGGTTAATGCACTATGTATATATACATAGATATAGATATCCACCAAGAATATAGATAATAAAATTTTTAGTTATTTAAAACAATGTACACATTAACTTGCCATGATATCAAAGATACTTTGATAGAACTACAACATGCATTCAGAATATGATATTTTAGCAAATAAAAAAAAATCTATGTACTCATGTAGCAATTTGAAGTGCTTTCTTATAAATTACATTACCAAAGAAAACATTTAAAAAGTTGAAGGAGGATACGAAGTCTCACCTTGACTGTTGGTTTGTCCTTTCATCCGCTGCATTCCGTTGCATGGAAAAATATACAAAATTTAGAATGGCTGTCTTCAGTGAAAGGTATCTGCAGTATAGCGGTGTGGTAGCAAGTCAACACACTGACCTGATTTGAAACAGCACCTGCCAATCCAGTTGACATAACCTGTCACACACTCTATCTGCCCTTCACAGACGTCAAATAGACGGCTGTGCCTTAATAAAATAAAGTTTTTCAAACGCAATACTACGATTACATACAACAGCGTTATGCCACTCAAGTACGCAGACAGTTCTTTTGAAAGAGAAGTTCACAACTTTGAAGTACGCAAAACCTGAGACCTCCGCGTATTTTCCCTTAATGTCTTACCGCGAGAGAGTCTCAGGAACCCTTTTTTGTTACACTTTGAGACAGACAAATTTGCACAAAATTTTCAACTCCGAATAATAACTACGTGACGTGCACTGACCTCTTGTATGTATTAACAGATTGTCTAACATTCACAACGATAAGATCCCTATATGATCATTTTGTCAAGTGCAAGTTTTCTTACATTTTAGTAAAATCAGTATACAAATTGAATAAAAGTCATTCTTTTTTGTTATTAATACACGTAGCTTTTATATTTGTTGTTAACTAGTGTTAGTACTTTTTTTTACTGTACAATACAAATATCTTTTTTTAACATTAATATTCACTAGTGTTTTACTTCTACAATAATTAGAGCTAGAGGATCAATGTTGTGTATGGTTGCGTTTGGTGGATTTATATAGTTTATTTACATTATCTAATGAAGACTTAATTTGCACAATATAATACATATCAGGCACAATGCTGTTTATTAGAAATGGAATATGTACCAAAAAGAATTGTACTTTTAGTAATATTTATATAAATTATGTAGAGAAAATTGTATATAAGATGTTAACTTTTTAATAATTATTTCATTTAAGGTTTTTATAGCTATATACTACAACTTTTTTTACAATTATACACGTAATTCTTATAATAATGCAATCGCTTTACTACAGACAATATTTAACTTTTACTTTTCAGTACATGTATGTATAATAAACGAGGCATAAATTATCAATTTATTAAAATAAAACTTTAAATTAATACTATCAATTATACAAATTCAATAATAAAAAAAGCCATTATAAGAGTTATTTAATTGTTGATCAGTTAAAAAAATTATATTTGATTTGTCAACAAATTTAAATTAATATATATTTATGCATAGATTATTTATAACCGTAGTTTATATGTATAATACAAAATTGGAAAATTGTATGATTTAACATTTTGTATGTTAGGTTAAGATATTAATTGAGTTATAATACAAATAATAATTATAATAAAATTACTTTATTCAATTATGAAAATAATTTATTTTTTAATATAGTTTATTGCAGAAAAATTTATTCTTGTGATCAATAACATTCTATAATGAATAATAAAATAGGAAAGATATTAATATTTATAATGAACATGTCTTAACATGTTTTTTTAAAGTATTTAACTTAGTATATGTTTAAACTTATGTAATAATTGCACAATTTTTGATCGATATTAAATTATTTAATAAAGCTTATATTTATAAAATTATAACCTTATTGATCTGCATAGATCTGTATGTCGGACCTACAAAGTTTATAGAGTGCTACAATAATAAATGCTATTACATTTTAAATTGAATTTCTTTTATGAAACTTATAAAAATTTAAACACTAATAGTTTTAAGGAATTCATTAAGTACACGTTAATAACAAAGAATTATTGTAGCTTTATTATTTATTTTTCTTATGAATATCTGTAATATATAAATGTACAATGCATATATAATGGCAACAAAAAATGTGTCAAACCTAGTATTTTAAATACACATAACAGTCGATTTTAATAATTTGGTCTATTTTTTATTACAGTATAATATTTTTATGTATACATAATTAGAAAAAAGTAAATACAGTAAGATACAAATCAAAATTAATTTCAGTTTCAATGGTTAACACAGCTAGAATCTCATTAACATTTTTGTTTTACTCTTACAAATTTACAATTATGTATTACACTGTATTTATACCTAATGTTTGTTTCTGTAGTACATTACTATTAAATAATTATATTCATGTAAAATGGATGTTTTAATAATCTCTAACTTAAATGTAAAAAAAAATGCATATTTTCCTTATTTAATAATACAAATTACTTTTTACAAACTTACTTAAATGTTTAAGTTCAGTTATTTAAAAAAATTGGTATCGTATATAATCAATTCTTATATGTGTGAAGTAGGAAAGAATTACAATTCATTATACACAATAAAAGAGATAAATACAGCGATAACAAATGTTGAGTGATATACGTTAGATATTTAAAAATTTAATCATAATACTCTCATGCAAATATCGAGGACAATCTAGGTTTGAATATATACGATACGTTTATTTTGAATATTTTGTAATTTTAGATACTCAGAATAAAGAGTCTTTGGTTATAATCTTTTTTCTTGGAGCAAGGGAGACTCTTGCAAAACATCTTGTACATGGATTAACAGCACCATTTTTCACACAAGATGTAAAAACCATTTACATCTTTTTTAAGAACGAAGTCATTTTCTTGTTAACCATGAAAAAGCTTTAAGAATTAAATATGTTAATGTTAACGCATATAAAATTTTCTCTCTTTGTTGACGTTGCAACATCTCAAGTTCAATAGCCATTACCCGACGATTTAATTTTCCTACTTGACGACGTAAGTGTTGTATCTCTTCACTGGGTGGAAGAGAAACATTAAGTGCGCTAAATGAAGGTGTCTGTTCTCTAGAAAATAAAACTATGTTTTCATAAAGGTTTTATTATGCACATTGCTCTATTCAACTGGGTAAAGTTATATTACTAAAATAATTGTAGATGGAAAAAAGTACATTAAGTGCTACATATTCCTCTATTAAATTTATGTATCTTTATATAGTGATGTATTTTTCCAATATAATTTTTTTTTTAAGTGGCATCCTATGCTTTTATGTTATAAAACTGTTTGCTATAAAATTATACACGATTTAAGATATGTTTCACAATGAATTAGAATTATAAATCATTTTTCGCATTAACCAATGTCTTATTTATGTTATAAAAGATATTTGAGTTCTGCTCCATTGCATTAATGTCCACTGTGATACGAACAAATTAAACTGAATTTAATTATTTTATAATATAAATACTTCAACATCTTGATTTGTAAAATATAAATAATGGTATTAATTTGTGCATCTAATAATATATAATATTCCATTATAAAAGAGATACAATTGTATTTCTCAAATATTTTGAAGCATAAAAGCACATGAATTTAATATATATAAGTATAGAGGCAGGGAGGCAGGGAATGTTATATACATATATAAGATAGAAATTAAAACAAATTGTTACCTAGCATGCCTAACTATTTGCGTTTCTGTAGGATATTGTCCATGTAATTTAGATAATGAATCTCTAGTCTCTGTTGAAAACAAATCTGATTCTTCTTCATCAATTGTAGGAAAATAATGATTATCCAGAGTCAAAATTCTTGGAGGAGTCTATCAAGAAGACAAAAACACTAAATATTATTTTGAATTTATTATTCTTCTAATAAATGCATTAATATTCGTAATTTAGTAAATCCACATTTATTAAAGTCAAATTCAAAAACAATCTTTCTAATTCTTTAATTACCATAGCAAATTTATACATATTTACCTGTACTCTAACCGTGCCTGGTTCTGGTGGTAATACAGCATTTTCTAATGTAATTTCTCTTGGTGGTGCTCTTGTTCTATTACGTCGATCTTGTCCTATATATATTTAATTATATTCAATGTAACTTAATATTTTATTTATTTATAATTAGTAATTTTAACAATTAAAAAAATAACCTAGTAATATAAAAATAAATGCATAAGCATGTAAATAAGTATAAATATAATATATATTTACCAACAACTAATATCCTATCTGGAACATGCATTTCAAACTTATCTCCTGCAACCATCTGATTCCAATTAGAACCATTAGTACCAGCTAATTCTTCATCTATGTAGTCACCACTCACGCGAATACTCTTTGGTACACGCATCCTTTTGTCAATGTCCAAAGTAAAATTTGAGTCATAAAAATTGTCAGCTTCTCCATTAAAAACAGTAGGACTATATGCTTTTGACATTATGACTAAAATAATAAAAAACAAAATTTAAAATTATGCTTTACAGTTTTTGTTAAATATGTTGTATTAATTTATAATATACTATTTGAAAATGTAAACACGAAATGATAAAATTTGTATTTTTATTTCGATAACTAAATTAAAAATAAAATAAAATGTAGAACTTACTATTTATTAAATATAATATGTTTATGTTTTACAAAACAGAATGAGGGTTTTAAAACTTTTTATCTTTGTTAATGATTAATAAACAAAGTAATTTAATACTGTAATAACTTATATGTGTTGAATAATTTTAGAGTACAGTGTACTGAGAAGATGCAATGATGATATAAAATAATATGCAGATTAAATTTTAAGTAAAACTAACAAAATAAAAGATCTATGTAGTGTTTATAGTATACATTACATTTATCAACCTATTGTGTTGAATAAGTATGTAAATAAAGATCACTTCTTAAAATTAGAATTACCTTTCTGATCTTTTACGATCGTTGAACACAAACTCTTTGCACGAAGTTGGCAATACATGTGTACAACTGCAAAAGCTACGACATTGTACAATCTATAGTAATCGATATCTAGAAACACATCGATCTTGATAAAATTCCCGCCAAAACTACTAAACACATCTGCCATTAAATTTCATTAAACTTTAATTGGTTTAATTTTCCATTTTAAAAATGAAACGAAAAATATTATTTATAATCTTTTATGTATTAATAATTTAAAAAAATATCTTTAAAAACATGAGTGATACGCAATGTAAGTGTTTTTAATTGTAATATTTTGTAATTTACAAGTTATGTTTTTAAAATATTTTATAAGAAATTATGATGTGGGTAACTTTAAAATTCTTTTCTTGTTTTATTCATTCCTCCTTCAAACAGTTGTTAGATATAGATGATTTTTGTAAATATTAAGATAAGAAATTTTCAATAAAGTTATATATAACATTTGAATGTATGAAATAAATTTATAAACTTTAAAAGTTATATTATTGATAAATGCAGCAGGTAGAACTAAACGTCAAAAGATTGATAAAACTGGACGACTGTCGGCTTTGGAAAAATTAAAGCAATTAAAAGGTAGTAAACATAAATATGAAATTGATGAATTAGAAAATGTTTATGAAGAAGTTGATGAAAAAGAATACACTAAAACTGTGATAGAAAGACAAACTGATGATTGGATTGTCCATGATGGTAATGCCCATATATGCTTCTAATAATATTATATTAGAAATACATACGTATCAGTTAATAAAGGTAAGAAAAATGGTTATTATAAATTAGTTATTTATTATAAAAGGTGGAAGCGGTTATATTGAAGATGGTAGAGAAATTTTTGATGATGATTTGGATGATGAAAGTATACAAGAAGCAAAAAGGCATAAAATTACGGGTCCTAGAAAAAACAAGAAAAGTGATGTTAAAAAGAAAGGAAATATTCAAAATATGTTAATGAATATGTCTTCTAAAAAGAAAGCTGATCCTGGATTAGATGATGACAATATTTTAGGAGATCTAATGTCTGAATTAAGAAAAGATGATACCCCAAAGAAGTCGGACACAAGAATTGCTAAGAATAAATTTTGTGTTACCTCTAAATTAAGTGAGAGGTAATTCTCTTTTTATTTATTTGAAACTTATACTTTAATATATATTTATTATTATTTTTTAATGAATTACGGTTTTAGCAAAAATCATTTAGAGAAAACATTACAGTCAAGCTCTAAGTGTGAAGAAATGCAATATGATAGTGATGATAATGGTGATTTAGTGATACTTAATAAATCAGAAAAGGTAAATACAAATCGGCAGCAAGAATTAATTTGCCAAAAAGAAAATACTGTTTCAGAACAAAATAGTTATCAAACAATTATAGATGATGGAACCATTGATACCTTTAAAAATATAACATTAAATGTACACTTAAAACAAGATATTGAAGCAATAAGCAGCAGTCAAATAATTGAAGCAACAAGCAGCAGTCAAATAATTGAAGCATCAAGCAATAGTCAAATAATTGAAGCAACTAGCAGTAGTCAAATAATTGAAACAGAAAATGAAGATCTTAGTCAATTTGCTGGAGATGTAAGTTCTTATACTTTAGTAATATTTTAAAATAATACTTAAATTATATGTGTTACAGTTTTGTGAAGATTTTGAAGACAGTAATATTAATTACAATAAAAAATCAATACAACAAGAATTGATCAATAAAGAAAATCAGAAAAATAAGCTAAGGAATCAAACAAAAAATGTAGATACTGAAAACAAAAATTTATTATTGATCTGCACAGATCTGAATGTTGGACCTACAAAGTTTATAGAGTCCTACAAAAATAAATTCTATTACATTTTAAATTGAATTTCTTTTATGAAACTTATAAAAGTTTAAACAGTAATAGTTTTAAGGAATTCATTAAGTACACGTTAATAACAAAGAATTATTGTAGCTTTATTATTTATTTTCCTTATGATTATCTGTAATATATAAATGTACAATGCATATATAATGGCAACAAAAAATGTGTCAAACCTAGTATTCTAAATACACATAACAGTCGATTTTAATAATTTGGTCTATTTTTTACTACAGTATAATATTTTTATGTATACATAATTAGAAAAAAGTAAATACAGTAAGATACAAATCAAAATTAATTTCGGTTTCAATGGTTAAAATAGCTAGAATCTCATTAACATTTTTGTTTTACTCTTACAAATTTACAATTATGTATTACACTGTATTTATACCTAATGTTTGTTTGTGTAGTACATTACTATTAAATAATTATATTCATGTAAAATGGATGTTTTAATAATCTCTAACTTAAATGTCAAAAAAAATTCATATTTTCCTTATTTAATAATGCAAATTACTTTTTACAAACTTACTTAAATGGTTAAGTTCAGTTATTTAAAAAAATTGGTATCGTATATAATCAATTCTTATATGTGTGAAGTAGCAAAGAATTAGAATTCATTATAAACAATAAAGGAGATAAATATGCCGATAACGAATGTTGAGTGTTATAAGTTAGACATTTAAAAATTTAATCATAATACTCTCATGCAAATATCGAGGACAATCTAGGTTTGAATATATACGATACGTTTATTTTGAATATTTTGTAATTTTAGATACTCAGAATAAAGAGTCTTTGGTTATAATCTTTTTACTTGGAGCAAGGGAGACTCTTGCAAAACATCTTGTACATGGTTTAACAGCACCATTTTTCACACAAGATATAAAAACCATTTACATCTTTTTTAAAAACAAATTCAGTTTCTTGTTAACCATGAAAAAGCTTTAAGAATTAAATATGTTAATGTTAACGCATATAAAATTTTCTCTCTTTGTTGACGTTGCAACATCTCAAGTTCAATAGCCATTACCCGACGATTTAATTTTCCTACTTGACGACGTAAGTGTTGTATCTCTTCACTGGGTGGAAGAGAAACATTAAGTGCGCTAAATGAAGGTGTCTGTTCTCTAGAAAATAAAACTATGTTTTCATAAAGGTTTTATTATGCACATTGCTCTATTCAACTGGGTAAAGTTATATTACTAAAATAATTGTAGATGGAAAAAAGTACATTAAGTGCTACATATTCCTCTATTAAATTTATGTATCTTTATATAGTGATGTATTTTTCCAATATAATTTTTTTTTTAAGTGGCATCCTATGCTTTTATGTTATAAAACTGTTTGCTATAAAATTATACACGATTTAAGATATGTTTCACAATGAATTAGAATTATAAATCATTTTTCGCATTAACCAATGTCTTATTTATGTTATAAAAGATATTTGAGTTCTGCTCCATTGCATTAATGTCCACTGTGATACGAACAAATTAAACTGAATTTAATTATTTTATAATATAAATACTTCAACATCTTGATTTGTAAAATATAAATAATGGTATTAATTTGTGCATCTAATAACATATAATATTCCATTATAAAAGAGATACAATTGTATTTCTCAAATATTTTGAAGCATAAAAGCACATGAATTTAATATATATAAGTATAGAGGATGGAATATCGCTTAATTTTATCTTACACTTTTTCTATCTACAGTCATTTTAAAGATATAGCTCTACATGGTTGTGTAATTGTGTAATTGTGTAACATTGCAAGTAGAATAAAGAACCCTTTAAGAATTCAATATACTTTTTGATTTTTCAAATAGAATAGTACTTTTTTTTAGTTAAGCATGTAAAACATGAAAATATGCTTAGGTAATTCACATAATTGGAATACAGCAGGTTCCTCCTAATAAATTTGTATTAATAGTGCATATAATTTGTACAAATCCAAATTCATTACTACATTAACAAAATTTAGATGGGAAATCCATTGTAAATAGGTAAATTTTGAATGCTCTCAAATGAGCTGAAAAGATTAGTATTGTATGCTTATTAAAAAAATACTGTTTTATTTAAAAAATCAGAAGTCACCTTGAAATCTTAGAGAAAAGTACAATATAATCATCATAGGATATCTTTTCAAATAATAAATAGTTAAGAAGATAATTATGTGATAAAATTAAAACAGGACACCCTATACTTTTTAAATAGAAGTACCTGCTTGGCTACTTTGTGAGAAGTGTATTTTTAAAAATTATTAATTGTTTTCTTTAATTAGCACATTCATTTTTAAATTAATGTTAAAATGAAAATCACAGATTGGGAATTACAGTAAGAATTATTGAGTATAAGTGAGATACAGAACAAATTTATCTGAAATACTAATTATTGCAAGCTCTTAAAAACAGTAGCTCTGTGAAGACAGTTTTCCAAACTCAAAGAAAATAATGATATTGTAGTTAACTAGGAAAGATGCTGTAGCTAAGCAGGGAATGTTATATACATGTATAAGATAGAAATTAAAACAAATTGTTACCTAGCATGCCTAACTATTTGTGTTTCTGTAGGATATTGTCCATGTAATTTAGATAATGAATCTCTAGTCTCTGTTGAAAATGAATCTGGGTCTTCTTCATCAATTGTAGGAAAATAATGATTATCCAGCGTCAAAATTCTTGGAGGAGTCTATCAAGAAGACAAAAACTCTAAATATTATTTTGAATTTATTATCCTTCCAATAAATGCATTAATATTCGCAATTTAGTAAATCCACATTTATTGAAGTCAAATTCAAAAACAATCTTTCTAATTCTTTAATTACCATAGCAAATTTTATACATATTTACCTGTACTCTAACCGTGCCTGGTTCTGGTGGTAATACAGCATTTTCTAATGTAATTTCTCTTGGTGGTGCTCTTGTTCCAATATGTCGATCTTGTCCTATATATATTTAATTATATTCAATGTAACTTGATATTTTATTTACTTATAATTAGTAATTTTAATAATTAAAAAAATAACCTAGTTATATAAAAATAAATGCATAAACATGTAAATAAGTATAAATATAATATATATTTACCAACAACTAATATCCTATCTGGAACATGCATTTCAAACTTATCTCCTGCAACCATCTGATTCCAATTAGAACCATTAGTACCAGCTAATTCTTCATCTATGTAGTCACCACTCACGCGAATACTCTTTGGTACACGCATCCTTTTGTCAATGTCCAAAGTAAAATTTGGGTCATAAAAATTGTCAGCTTCTCCATTAAAAACAGTAGGACTATATGCTTTTGACATTATGACTAAAATAATAAAAAACAAAATTTAAAATTATGCTTTACAGTTTTTGTTAAATATGTTGTATTAATTTATAATATACTATTTGAAAATGTAAACACGAAATGATAAAATTTGTATTTTTATTTCGATAACTAAATTAAAAATAAAATAAAATGTAGAACTTACTATTTATTAAATATAATATGTTTATGTTTTACAAAACAGAATGAGGGTTTTAAAACTTTTTATCTTTGTTAATGATTAATAAACAAAATAATTTAATACTGTAATAACTTATATGTGTTGAATAATTTTAGAGTACAGTGTAATGAGAAGATGCAATGACGACATAAAATAATATGCAGATTAAATTTTAAGTAAAAATAACAAAATACAAGATCTATGTAGTGTTTATAGTATAAATTACATTTATCAACTTATTGTGTTGAATAAGTATGTAAATAAAGATCACTTCTTAAAATTAGAATTACCTTTCTGTTCTTTTACGATCGCTGAACACAAACTCTTTGCACGAAGTTGGCAATACATGTGTACAACTGCAAAAGCTACGACATTGTACAATCTATAGTAATCGATATCTAGAAACACATCGATTTTGATAAAGTTCCCGCCAATACTACTAAACACATCTGCCATTAAATTGCATTAAACTTCGATCGGTTTAATTTTCATTTTTAGAAACGAAACGAAAAATATTATTTATAATCTTTTATGTTTTAATAATTAAAAAAAATATCTTTAAAAACATGAGTGATACGCAATGTAAGTGTTTTTAATTGTAATATTTTGTAATTTACAAGTTATGTTTTTAAAATATTTTATAAGAAATTATGATGTGGGTAACTTTAAAATTCTTTTCTTGTTTTATTCATTCCTCCTTCAAACAGTTGTTAGATATAGATGGTTTTTGTAAATATTAAGATAAGAAATTTTCAATAAAGTTATATATAATATTTGAATGTATGAAATAAATTTATAAACTTTAAAAGTTATATTATTGATAAATGCAGCAGGTAGAACTAAACGTCAAAAGATTGATAAAACTGGACGACTGTCGGCTTTGGAAAAATTAAAGCAATTAAAAGGTAGTAAACATAAATATGAAATTGATGAATTAGAAAATGTTTATGAAGAAGTTGATGAAAAAGAATACACTAAAACTGTGATAGAAAGACAAACTGATGATTGGATTGTCCATGATGGTAATGCCCATATATGCTTCTAATAATATTATATTAGAAATACATACGTATCAGTTAATAAAGGTAAGAAAAATGGTTATTATAAATTAGTTATTTATTATAAAAGGTGGAAGCGGTTATATTGAAGATGGTAGAGAAATTTTTGATGATGATTTGGATGATGAAAGTATACAGGAAGCAAAAAGGCATAAAATTACGGGTCCTAGAAAAAACAAGAAAAGTGATGTTAAAAAGAAAGGAAATATTCAAAATATGTTAATGAATATGTCTTCTAAAAAGAAAGCTGATCCTGGATTAGATGATGACAATATTTTAGGAGATCTAATGTCTGAATTAAGAAAAGATGATACCCCAAAGAAGTCGGACACAAGAATTGCTAAGAATAAATTTTGTGTTACCTCTAAATTAAGTGAGAGGTAATTATCTTTTTATTTATTTGAAACTTATACTTTAATATATATTTATTATTATTTTTTAATGAATTACGGTTTTAGCAAAAATCATTTAGAGAAAACATTACAGTCAAGCTCTAAGTGTGAAGAAATGCAATATGATAATGATGATAATGGTGATTTAGTGGTACTTAATAAATCAGAAAAGGTAAATACAAATCGGCAGCAAGAATTAATTTGCCAAAAAGAAAATACTGTTTCAGAACAAAATAGTTATCAAACAATTATAGATGATGGAACCATTGATACCTTTAAAAATATAACATTAAATGTACACTTAAAACAAGATATTGAAGCAATAAGCAGCAGTCAAATAATTGAAGCAACAAGCAGCAGTCAAATAATTGAAGCATCAAGCAATAGTCAAATAATTGAAGCAACTAGCAGTAGTCAAATAATTGAAACAGAAAATGAAGATCTTAGTCAATTTGCTGGAGATGTAAGTTCTTATACTTTAGTAATATTTTAAAATAATACTTAAATTATATGTATTACAGTTTTGTGAAGATTTTGAAGACAGTAATATTAATTACAATAAAAAATCAATACAACAAGAATTGATCAATAAAGAAAATCAGAAAAATAAGCTAAGGAATCAAACAAAAAATGTAGATACTGAAAACAAAAATTTTGATTTAGAAACTTTCAATATGTTAAACGTTGAATTTGAAACACAAATATCAGATATTGAAATACTTACTACTACTACAGAACCACTTTTACCACTTGTAACTAATGCAAATAAAGAAGAAGTATTTAGATTTTATTGGTGGGATGCATATGAAGATCCATACAGACAGCCTGGAACTGTATACTTATTTGGAAAAGTTTTTGTGCCATCTATAAAAGAATACTGTTCTTGTTGTTTAACAGTAAAAGATATTCCACGAAGAATTTATCTTCTTCCTAGAGTATATGTAGGTATATAAACATATTTTTATATAAACCTTTTTATTAAAATTTCTATAAATTTCAGATAAAAACGTCAGATAAATCAATTAACGAAAAAGAACAATTAAATACTATAGAAGATGTGTATAAAGAATTCAATCAATTTGCAAATAAGCTAGGAATAAAAGAATTTCGTAGTAGTAAAGTATCAAAGTATTATGCTTTTGAACAAGAAGGTACTCCCGCAAAGTCTGATTACTTGGAAGTAAGATATTCTGCTCAATATCCACCTGTACCCTCTGATTATTCTGGATCATCAATAGAACGTGTTTTTGGAACAACAGTAAATTCTTTAGAATTACTTCTAATTGAAAGGAATATTAAGGGACCATGTTGGCTAGATGTTAAATGCCCATTGCCAACTGATATACAAACCAGTTGGTGTAAAATAAAGGTATATCAGTTTTATTTATTACTCTATTTTATTACTAATTAGAATTAAGTAATTAATAAAGTATTACATAGGTGAATTGTATGAAGATGGAGAATATATTTGTTGTATCTGAGTCTCAAACATTACCGCCATTAGTAATAACAACTGTAAATATACAGACATGTTTAAATCCTAAATTACAAAAAAATGAAATAGTTATGGTTGCGATACTTATACATTACAAATATCATATTGATAAAGAACCACCAAAGCCACCATTTCAACAACATATTTGTTGTATGTTAATTTATTAAGTTTAGTATCCGAAATAAGTATTTCTGATATTTAATATATTTTAATATTATTTTACATAGTAATCACACATCCACGAGATATGCATTGGCCGAGACTAGCACGAGAAATGTTCTCAAATATCTCATATACAAAAGTAATGAAATTCGAAACAGAAACTGACTTACTTGAAGAATTATTGAAGATAATAAATGCTACAGATCCAGATTTATTAATTGGATTTGATTGTGGCTTTCAATTTGATGTTTTAATACATAGAATGATTACATTGAAAGTCTCAAATTGGAGTAGACTTGGAAGACTAAAACGTTCAGTACCTCCGCTAATAAAGGTATGGAATATGTTAAGCATATGTATTTATGAATATGACATTGTAAATAAGTAATTAAAAAAATCTATTTTAGGGAAAAATAAACTTAAATCAAGCATTGGCTGGTCGACCAATCTGTGACATTCAAGTATCAGCTAAAGAACTTAATCTTAAAGTTAGAAGTTATGATTTGCAGTCTCTTTGTATAGCAGTAAGTATTTGTGCTATTTTGTCTTAAGTCATCCAATCATAAATATTGAACATTTGCAAACTGAATATTAGGAAAAATTAAATTACAATTATTTTAATAGGTATTGAAGAAAAAGGAAAATGAATGCAAAGAAATAAAACCTGGTGAATGTGCATCATTTTATAATACTATGGAAAAGATAGATAATTTAATCAAAACAACATTAATTGAAGCACTATATATTCTTTCTATTGTTTTTGAACTTAATGTGCTTCCACTTGCTTTACAAATTACATGTATTGCTGGTAAGTACACATACATACATTTCATAAAATGGTGCAGATGTTTGTTTTGTGAAAATACAGTTAAAAAGTATTTTAGATAAAACTTATTTTGTTTTAAAGTTTTAAACTTTTATGAAGAAATCATTTTTTCTAGGTAGAAATACTTCTAAAAATTTAACATAATCTTTGTTTTTCTTTTGTTTTTTGACTATATATTTTTTATTCCTTTTAAAGAACTATTGTTCAGTACTTTTATTAAAAAATTATTAGTTTAAAAGATAATTTTATAACAGCAAATATCTTTACATTGAAATGAATGATACTTTAAAAGCCTGATAAAAAAACTGATAATAAACAAGAGAAAAGGTGAAGATTTAAACTAATCTTTGATAAAAGTATGTGAACCTATTTACAAAAATAAATAGCCTTTTAACTTTCTGAAGTATCTCCAACTTAAGAAACGAAATGTTTTCTTCATAAAATGCTTCTTTTTCAAAATAGATTTAATTATATTTAATTTTATCTGAAAATTTGTTGATATCACTAATATTTCTTATGTTATTTACACAGGAAATGTAATATCAAGAACATTAACAGCAGGACGTGCAGAAAGGAATGAGTATTTATTATTGCATGCATTTCATTTGAAACATTATATAACACCTGACAAACGTGTTACTAAAAAAGGAAAAAATAATGAAGGTAATAGTATTGTATTTTAAACATATAAATAATTATTCATATTACATTGTTTCATATATAGAAAATGTTGGTAAAAAGAAAGCAGCTTATGCTGGTGGATTAGTTCTTGAACCACAAAAAGGATTTTATGATAAACTTATTTTATTAATGGATTTTAATTCTTTGTATCCTAGTATAATTCAGGAATATAATTTATGTTTTACTACTGTACCAGGAGCTGCATATGCTGATAGTGGGGTAAATTTTTTTGTTATTACTAATTAAATAATTTATATTTTACTTTATTTATAAGTATGTATTATACAGGATTTGTCAATTCCTGAATCAAATTTAGAACCTGGGGTAATTCCAACAGAAATTCGCAAGCTAGTTGAAAGTAGAATAGAAGTGAAGAAGTTGATGAAGGCGCCAAATATTTCACCTGAATTGAAAATGCAGTATAATATTAGACAGCTAGCTTTAAAACTTACAGCAAATTCTATGTATGGTTGTTTGGGTGCAACTCACTGTAGATTTTATGCTAAAGGACTTGCTGCCTTAGTTACAGGTAAAGCATAAAATAAAATACAATTATATTTATATGTTTAAAGCATTGAATATCGTTGCAGCAAAAGGTCGAGAAATTTTACGAAATACAAAAAGTCTTGTTGAAAAATTGAATTACCAAGTTATATATGGAGACACTGATTCTATAATGATAAATACAAATTTATTAGATTATGAAGAAGTTTTTTCTGTTGGCAAAAAAGTAAATGCACAAATATGTTTTATTAATTTCATATTTTTAGAGTGATTTTAATAAAAATTATTTATAGATTAAGCAAGAGGTCAATAAATTATACAAACGAGTAGAATTAGACATTGATGGTGTTTTTCGATATCTACTGCTTTTACAAAAGAAAAAGTATGCTGCAGTTATAATGACAAAATTGCCTAATGGAAAAATAGAATTAACACAAGAACATAAAGGACTTGACATTGTGAGAAGAGATTGGTGTCAATTAGCTTGTGATGTTGGAAAGTAAGCACAATGATTGGTTTATTTCTTAATTAGAATATTAAGTTATATTCAAAAATATTATCATACATTTTTAGAAAAATTTTGGATCAACTTCTATCTGATAAACCGAATGATAATCGAATAGAGGAAATCTTTTCTCTGTTACAAGATGTCGCAAATAATGTTCGAGAAAATCAAGTTGCCTTATCTTCCCTAGTTATTACAAAACAATTATCAAAAAATCCAAATGAATATGCAGATGCTAAACAAGCTCATGTGCTGGTAGCTTTAAGATTAAACAAAGAAGGTGGTAGAATGTGGAAAGCTGGAGATACAGTTCCTTACATTATATGCGATGTTTGTATTTTTCAATTTCATTAACAATTATGTATTATTTGTATGAAAACTATTAACATGTATATATTTACTATATGTTAGGATGGAACAGAGAAATCTGCAACTGAAAGAGCATATCATATTGATGAATATAAAAAGAGTGATTCTTTAAAAATAGATGTTAATTATTATTTATTAAGTCAAATTTTTCCTATTGTTTTACGGATTTGTGAACCAATTGAAGGAATTGATGATGTCTTATTAGCAACAAATCTGGGTAAATTTTTAGCCAACATTAATTATAGTATTTGATATAACTTATTAAATACAATCTGTAAATAAATTCGTATAATAGGTTTGGAAAACATTTATAAATCTAAAAGAATGATACATGAAGATGAAATTGATATACCATTATTACTAAATGATGATAGATTTAAATATTGTCTTCCTTTAAAATTTAATTGTAGAGATGAAAAATGTCAATCAGAAATCATACTTAAAGATGTTATAATCGAAACGGTAAGCAATGATAGGAATAAATCTTTTTCTTACATTTACTATTTACTAAAAAAGGACATTATTTTAAAGCCTACTGGAAATCAGTTGTCACTTGCTTTCTGTTCAAATTTAAACTGCAAAGTACAACCATGGACATATGCTAATGTAATACAAAATGCAATGACACTTGCCATACGAGAAGCAATTAGTGAGTATTATGATGGATGGTTAGAATGTGAAAGCCCAGTATGCGGTGAACAAACACAATTAGTCCCACTCGGCTTTTTTGACAAATATCCAACTTGTAGAAATTGTAATGATGCTTACTTACATAAAATAGTAAGTTAAACGGTTTATTACTGCTTTTAAACATTTTAAATCATTACTTTAAATGTAGGGTTTAATAGTTCTCAGATATGAAACTTTATAATCAGATGTGTTTTTATCTCTACCTTTTTGATGTGAGTCAATCAAAATACAAAAGCAAGTATCTATATATATACTTTTTAATGGGAACCTAAAGAAGAATAATAAATAATTAATTATAAATACATTTATTTTTAGATTTATTATCTCAATATCCACAAGGTATGAGAGAAGCATATGATTCTTTAAAAGAAGCAATGGAAAAGATATTAAAACGAAATGCATTTTCTATTGTATGTTTGAGTACACTCTTTTCAGGTATTAAAAAACAGAATAACACACCAAATTTATATACAACCACATTAGAGATATCAGATGGATCAGATGATGAAATAGTAAGTAATATATGCTTTTAAAAAATTATTAATTTATTACATTAGCTATAAAAAATAACAAATATTCATTATCAATTAAAATATAAATTACAATTTTGATTTTGTTTCAGTAAAAGTAACGTAATAAATAAAAAATAAAGATAAATTTATTTCTGTAAGTATTTTATAAAATTTTATTTTATACTCTATTACGTTTTGTTCAGACATAGAAAAATTATAATTCATATTTTTTTTTAGATATTTTCATGTTATAATGTAAGTAGGAAATATAAAACATTATAGGAGCAACATAAAACATTTTATTTTCTAATCATATTTATCAATCACAATTGCATAAGATTTTGTACTTATTGTGTAGTGTTAATGAAAAGATAATTCCTAGTACTCATTATTTTATGATGCAAGAATACTATAGTTAGGTACATTATTAATGCATTATTATATAATTACTCTAATCATTATGTAATATATAGCTTAAAATAACTAAATGACTGAACATTTTAAACATACTTGAACATTTTTATACATAAGGATAAATAATATTAATAATAACTGTTAGTGTTAACAAATTATTTCCTTATTTCTTAAATTTCTGTTATACATTTTATAAAAATTAATACACATGTATTTGAATCATCAATATGTAGGAACATATTTTACATATGTTATGTGCTATATGGTGGTAAACCAAACAGTTCAGGTTGAAATTCTTTGAGGCTATTTACTATCAATGTTGGATTTTCAATATAATGTTTTGGTAACATTGGATCTGGAACCATAACAACTTGCATCCCAGCATTAAGTGCAGCCTTTACACCATTTGGAGCATCCTCAAACACAAGACACTAAAAAATTAATATTTAGTTTAGTAGTAATTATAAAATTAAATGACATGTAAGGTACAAATTCTAACAAACCTTTGAAGGATTTGGCTTATCAGGGAAACGCTTTGCAGCAACCAAAAAAATATCAGGTGCTGGTTTACCATTAATAACATCAGGATCAGAACCACCAAGAACTTTGTGATCAAATAGATCAAATATATTTGTCCATCTTTGAGTTTTTAGTTCAAAATTCTCTTTATTTGAACTTGTAGCTAATGCAATTGGAATATTATTTTGTTTTAAATATCTTAATAATCGTTCAGCACCTATATATAAATAATATGTTAAGTGCTTATACTAAAAAATAATTTGTTTTTAAAACTTTATTTTTCAAAATTTATAGAAATTACCTGGCATAAGATCTGCAGAAGGAAATAATTCTCTATATATTTTAACTATTTCATTTTCAAACTCTTCTACTGTTATTGGTAAAGATAACATTTCAATTACAACCTGTGCAACAGCTTTAGTTTTAAAACCCATAATTTTTGCTTTATGCTCCCATGTAAACTCTTTCCCATAGCGATTTGTAATACGATTATAGGCTTCAGAATAAAGTTGTTCTGTATCTATTAAAATTTTAATACAAAATTATAATCATATATAATGTACTATATAAAATTCATTTAACTTACTGATTTTAACTTTATAATTTTTAATATTAATTTGCAGAAACTGTGTCGAAGGTAATTTAAAAATTATAACAAATAAAAAATTCTTAACAGAAATTGTCTTCATACATGTTTGCAAGTATATATGTACAAAATTCTGACACAGTTTCCCAAAAATTAGGAGTAAAGCACATACAAACTCACGCATGATAAGTGCTATTTTAACCTTTTCATTGACAGTAGAATCCGCTCATACAGATGCATGGTGTATTTTAATTTATATTCCTCATATTTCTTAATAATTGCCATTGAGACTATTCATTACTATACAAAACAAAATTACTATATTCTTTTATTACTACATTCTTTAATTACTATTACTATATTCATATAAATAGATATTTACTTATTTAAATATTTACTTTTACTTTCATGTAAAGTTTACAAAGATGTTGACTTCATTAAATAGTAGTATAAAATATCTAACTGTTATATTAAACGGAAATGTTTAATGGAATTTTTTGTATTAATTCTATACATACAAATATTACATAACATTATAAAACAGAAAACAAAGTATTTATAAATCACTTACTAAGTAATAATCCATCCATATCAAAAATACAATGGGTAACATTTGTGTATTGATTCCCTGACATTTTCTAATGAATTTTTAAAATTCGTGTAATTACGTATTGTATTCTTAAATTATATAATAATTTATTTTATTAAGGATATCTTAGAGAGCTTATACTTCAGCGATAACAATTACTACTAGCGCTATACTGAACTATGGTAATAATTATACAATGCACATTAAATTAAATGCTTAATGTGTTACATATGAAGTACAATTCAAAATTGAAAAAAGGAAAGATAATAATCAAATAATTTTGAGTAATTTAATCTTATTTATTTTAATAAATTAGTCAATAATTAAATACAATAACTTTATTATTTTAACACTTTCAATTTTAATTATGTTATTTGTCTTTCCTTGAAATGTTACATTATTATGAATTTGTTTTTTATTATAGAATAAATATAATTGTACTGTACATTATATAGAAGTTTAGTTTCATTAATAAGATAGTCATAGAATAAGAATTAGTAACATGGTTCTGATATATTTAATTAAAACTTAAACATATATTACTCTTATTTTATATTGAATATTTAAATAAACTTTATACCAATCAGCTTCATCATTATATTATAAGAATAATATATATGTAATGTGCAAAATAACGGTAAGCAAGTAGTAACAATTAATTAAATTATATATAAATACTATATTTTTATATAACTTTGAACAATAAAACTAGTATATAACGATATATAAAAATTAATCAAATATAATATAATATAAAGTCGAATAATTCAACCTACATACACGTACATATAGTGTATGTGTAACTTTCTATCATTTCCGCCTACATGTATTTGAATTGTTTTGTTTTATTTTAAAATTAAGTTCATAATAACCTTCTTTTTCCTAGTGTAAATTACATAGAATCATTTTCTAATTTATAGAACAGATTAATTGTCCAATTTTTGACATTTTCATTGAAATGGATCATTTAGATGTAGCGATTTTTCTAACGTTATTTTCTTTGTAAGCTTGTGATTGTTGGATTACAGGCAACCAATCAGAACTATCCACGAAAAGTTATATTTGGTTATAAAGAAAGAGGAAACAGAACGATTGAACTTTAGCAAGAGTTGTATTCGTTTCGATCTGTGACATTCCAGAAATTTTTCAGTGAATGATTTTTCGAAAGAAATTATAAATTCACCGCTATTTTCATGAGCAAAATGCAAGGGTTTTTAGGTGAGTTTTATAAATCAATATATGTAATAAATCACAGTTTATTGATACTATTTTTTACCGGTAAATATGTATTGTTATGTTTATTAATTCTGTATTAAGTATTTATATGATTTTATATAAATTTTAATGTTCTATTTCGTATTATTTCTGTATAATTTAATTCTTTCTGTATTTGTTTTATTCAGGTATTTTGCTGTTAATTACTGAAGTCTGTTGTTTGTACTCCTCCAACTCAGATGTTGTAAATCTTACACCAAATAATTTTGACAGTTTAGTATTAAACAGCAATAATATTTGGGTTGTGGAATTTTTTGCACCATGGTGTGGACATTGTCAGCAGTTGACACCTGAGTATGAGAAAGCTGCATCAGCTTTAAAGGTAATTTTCATTCTTGTATGTAAAATGTTGATTTTTCTTTATTTTTATTAAAAGTTTTTACTATAAATTTTGATAGGGTATTGTAAAAGTGGGTGCAGTAAATGCTGATGAACATAAATCTTTGGGATCAAGATATGGAATTCAAGGTTTTCCAACAATTAAAATCTTTGGTGCTGACAATAAACCAGAAGATTATAATGGACCAAGAACTGCAGCAGGAATTGTTGATGCTGCTTTAAATACAGCTAGTCAAAAGGCACGTAGAGCTTTAGGTGGCAAAAGAAGTGGTGCAGATTCTAAGGTAAATATAGTGCAATATAAAAAATATTAAGAATTCAATAAATAATTAATAACTAAGTTACTTTCATTATTATTACAGTCTAAAGATTCCAAAGATGTAATTGAGTTAACAGATGATAATTTTGATAAAATGGTAATGGATTCAGAAGATATGTGGTTAGTTGAATTTTATGCACCTTGGTGTGGTCACTGTAAAAATTTAGCTCCAATTTGGGCATCTGCAGCAACAGAACTTAAAGGGAAGGTAAAATTGGGAGCTATTGATGCTACCGTAAATAGAGTTAAAGTAAGTAATTTACTTTAAAACTATTATTATCTAAAATTATAATCTATTTATAATTTTAAGTTATCATGTATACAATAAAACATTAATATTACAGGCTAGTCAATACGAAATAAAAGGATATCCTACTATTAAATACTTTGCACCTGGTAAAAAATCTTTTGATTCCATACAAGAATATGATGGTGGTCGTACAAGCAGTGATATAGTAAATTGGGCACTAGAGAAATTAGCAGAAAATGTTCCAGCACCAGAAGTACTTCAAATTATAAACGAACAAAGCTTAAGAGAAGCATGTGAGGATAAACCGTTATGTGTCATATCTGTTTTACCACACATTTTAGATTGTCAGTCACAATGTAGGAACCAGTATTTAAAAATTTTAAATGAGCTTGGAGAACGATATAAACAGAAAATGTGGGGGTATGTATGAGTTTTATTTAATGCTTTGTAAAGGAATAACTAAATTTATATTTCGAAATATATATAATTGGTATTTAACAGGTGGGTTTGGACCGAAGCTGGTGTACAACCACATATTGAAGAAGCATTAGAAATCGGAGGTTTTGGCTATCCAGCATTGGCAGCTGTAAATATAAAGAAAATGAAATATTCCTTATTAAAGGGTAGTTTCTCTTATGATGGCATAAATGAATTCTTACGAGATTTAAGTTATGGACGAGGTGGTACAGCTCCTTTGAAAGGAGCTCAACTACCTAAAATCCTTAAAACTACACCATGGGATGGCAAAGATGCTGAACTTCCACAAGAAGAAGAAATTGATCTTAGTGATATAGATCTTGATGAGAAGGACGAATTGTAATTATAAAATTGTCTTTATCGGAACATTGCATCTTCATATACATGTATTAGTAAAATATCTCAATACTTATTTTTATATAATATTATTATTCTCAGTTAATATAATTACATATTAATGTACAATATTGCATCACATAATATTGTATCATTATCATAGTGTTAAAAGTTTCTTTTTCAGCTGAAATATGTCATCATTTCATTCATGTAAATTCTCAGGAAGTTTAAACATATTCAATTATAAGAGCTTAGGTAAATTCTTCCACTAGAGTCAATTTTACAAAATTTTAATCTATTTATTCTAATTTAATATATATAATTTCTTTTGAATGATTCAAATCATTTTTATTGTACAGGAGTAAGCAAAAAAAGGTGTAATATTAAATATACGTCCAAATATTTTTAAATAATTATTTGTACATTTTTTAAATAATAGTAGATATACAAAGTTATAAATCTTCATAGTAAGAACAAAATATTCTTGTTCTTTAGTTGTATTTAAACAGAAGCTTTTTTTATGGACATTTTATAAACTTAATAATATTAAGATTCTTTTCCATTCCATAAAATCCTTTTAGTTATCCCTATTATAGGACCAAAATACATGCAATAATGAGTTTACATTTACAGCATTTATCACAACTCTTATGTTTATTAAGATCTCATTATTCAACTAAATTATGCCATATCTTCCATCATGATTATAGAAACGGACTTTATATGGTTAAGGAAAATATTATACTATGAAATATGTTTATATGTATATGTAAAACATAGTATCATTTATACTTAACTAATTGTATTCCTAGTTTAGGATATTATTAAATAAATTTCGTTACAAAATTATGATAGCTCATATTATTTATTGTACTACATTTAACTTTTTTTAAGGTTTTATAATTCGTATTAAAAAATATAGTAATGAATGTTATTTAAGAAAAATAAATCGGTTTATTTTAGTACATTTAATTGACTATAGAGTCATAAAAGTTATTTGGTATTTTAAATAATAATATTTGATTTTTGTATTACAAACTAAGATTTTGTTTTGAAAGGTTACATCATTTTAATATTATTAATAATAAAACGAATTTTAGTAAAAAAAATGAGTTATTTTCAGTAGAAAAATGTTATTTAATATTACACATGTATTTTAGTATCTATTTAAAAATGGAGTTGAACATTTAAGAGGTAGCATGTATCTTATTAAGATAGTTTATTTCGCATCAAAGAAAATTTAAAATCAATCTTATTTTAATGAAGCGAGTATTCCTATCCTATTACCCATAAAAGTATATACAAATAAATTTTTAGAATTATATTTTTAATTTTTATGCAAAAGGATAAAGATATTATAAAGGGTTAGAATTTTTATATTTTTTTAAAAATAATATTTACATTTCTATTTTAATTTATTTCAGCTTTCGGTGATAAAATTGAACTCTTAATTCAGTTTTTTCCTCTCTTATGCCTTGAACAAGGATGGGTACAAAAATATTAAATGATATTTACAATGATATAAAGCAATTAATAACAGCAATAACTTCTTTTGAGGTAATATTTATTATGTACATATTTAATAATTAATTTATACTATATTAAAATTTTACACTCAAATTTTGGTAGAATATATATGTTTTGTATAATTTATAGGAAAATGAAGAAGGATTTAAAATTTGTGAACGATTCTGTATGACAAATATTAAGCATCATCGATATCTGTCTGTTGATGGAAATAGTACAAAAGAAGCTATTAAAGCTTTGATTACAAAATTTTCAATTCATGGAAAATATGATGTAGCAAAACAATTTGAAGAACTTGTTAATACATTTTTATCAAGTTTTGATTTTGAACAACATCCACAGTATGATTTGCAGTGGTATCTGTTAACTCTATTATTAGAATTAGCTAAAGAAACTTGTAAATCTGATTTAGAATCTTTAAAGTTAACACGTGGAGAGTATACCTTTAATGTAACAGGAGAAAATCAAAATGAAGTTACAGAGGAAATCGATTGGGCTGAATATTTGAAAGAAGGCCAAGAAAATTTTTTTGATAATTATACAAGTGATACAGAAAGTGTAGATATTTTTAGTTATTTTTACTTATATAATATTTGTTTAATGTAACAAAATTTGTAAAATATATTTATACAAATTAAATTTTTATAGGAATGGTCTGATGATACAGAAAACAATGTGGATATATGTGCAAATTTTGAAGAATCTATAAATTTTACTGATTCAGATAAAGCGATATGCATACCACCTATTGAAAAAGAATTAAATAAATTGTCTTTAGTTTTGAATGAAGAACTTAAATCTAAAACTTGGTTATTAACAAATATTCAAAATACTTGGTGGAATGAATTAGAATGGCGAAAACATCCAGTTAAGAGTCGATTTTGTGATGCTCATATCTGTGAAATTTGGTAACTGTTCTTTTCTTTGGTAGCTTTCTTTATATTTGATTTAAATGTTTTTAATGTTATTAATCTTAAATAGGCATAAAGCAAATGGTGGAGATTTCTATACACTTGGAACCCTTAGTGAATATTTGGTATGTAGAGAATTATTATGGATGTTTTATGCTCCAATGCAAATGGTAATATTTCAACAAAATGAAGAAACAGAATTTTCTGTTCGTCCTGATATATCTATACCTAGTTTAACTACTGTAAGTATTTAATAAATAATGTACCCAATAGTATCCAGTACTTCTAATTATTTAAAAGTATTGTCAGTTAAAAATTTCAGGTTGCATTTAATAGTATTCTTTTACCATTTTGTGAATATTTTTCTATGATATATGATATAGAAAAATTTGGAATCAAATTGTATTCTCAGCGGGATAAGTTTTGTAAAAAGCCACCTTTAACATATGAAACATATAATGCAAGTTTGACACAACATTTGATGAAATTTAAAAATGAAATAATCCAGATAGAAAAAAGTCTAATGAAACAAGGTATAACAAATTTTCCTAAATTTATAAATTTTTCTGTTATACTTATGATTCTATATTTTTGTTAAATTTTAGAGGGTATTGTTACATTTTTATCTTTATCATCACTCTTGAAAAAGAATTTGTACAGTATAAAAGTTTTATATGAAGTTCACAAAAATGCTGTGTCTAATTGGAAAAGTCATCCAAATTGGAAATGTGCATCTAAATTGTTATCATCTTTGTATTTTGAAATACAAAACTCACACAATCAAGAAAGAACAAACATTTGTATCAGTTTATATTTATCTAGCCTTACTGTTTATTTAAACATAATTGATACTTGGTTAAGTGAAGGTCGATTTGAAGATTGGAGAGAGGAATTTATAATTATGAGGTAAAAATATTCGAATATAAAGTGAAATGATTATAAATTATAAATTATGTTTATTCATACATTTCAGGTTACCAAATAGTACAGTTTCAGAAAGTAACACACAGTATGAAACATTTTCTTTGAGACCTTTAGACAGTATATGTTTAGCTGATCCAATCATGCAATTCTTAATAAGAAAGATACAACATATAGGACAAAGTATTGAATTGTTAATTTCTTTAGATCGAATTACAGACATATGGACTATTAATATTGGAAATAGTGGTATGTACTCTTTATAATTCTTTACTTCCTGCACTATTATAATTTTTATTAGAACATTGTATGTAAAATCTTTTTCAGAATCAAAAAGGTCTTTGGTTGATGAATTTTATATTAAATTGGAAACAGAAATTTCTAAATATAGTACACTCAAACAAACAGAAGAAATAATTTCATTTCAAAAGGAAGTTCTAGAAAACCAATACGATGAAGATATGGAGAAAAATATCATACAGCAATTAACTGCATTCAATAATGCATTTTTATTAAAAGCTTTGGAAGATTACCTTCCTGCTCAGCTATTAAAAAAAGATAATAATATTAGTAATGATGGTGCTAGTGTTTCTGAAATTCCAAATATCAAAATAGAAACTAATAATATATTTGAAAGGTATTTTTTATCACATATTTTAAATAAATGTAGCTTTGTTATAAATATTTTCATATAATATAAAAAATAGGATTTAAGACTGTAGTAGACTTATAACATTTATAAAAAAACAGTAAAAAATGTTTAATTAACATAAGCCCTAAAATGAATCTTTACAATATACTTATTTTTATATATGAGAGTATTTAATATCATAAGGGAGCCTCTACACAACACATCGAATATAAACGAAAGAATGAGCTTAAAGTTAAATGATAATAGAAAATTATTATTAATATCAACAAAGATTATTTAGTTGATGCAAATCTGGCACAAGTTTTTAATATTCATACAAAACATAATTGGTATTATTACCATGTTATAATCAGTATTAGTTTATTATTCTAATGTAGAGATGACAAATATTTGTTTATTAAGTAATCTTTGTTAATATCAGTAACCCTGTATTGTTACATAACTTTAAGCTAATATACTTTGAAATCAATTATTTTAATTTCAAACGCTATTAAATATAAAAGTAGATATTATATTTTAGGATTTATTATTTTATTACTTCTTTTAGTAAATGTTATAAGTTCGTAAAATTTGAAATGCTATTAACATAGATAGTAAGTATTAAGCATAAATTTATTATTAAATGTGAATTTAAATTCAATCTTAAATATAAATTTATATAATAAAATGCAATATTTTAGACTTGAGAAAATATCAAGTTATATATTACCATTTAGAAAAATATTAGAAAATATTTTAGCAGAAATTTTAATATCACGATATAATGGTGCCAGCAAATTAGTCAAAGATATTATGTCAGAAGAATATAAATTGGAATCACATTTAACATTAATGAGATCTGTTTATATGATGGAAGCAGGTCACATCATGAATAAATTTTACCAAAGATTGTTTCATGAGGTAAACATAAAATGCTTGATAGTTGATGTATTATTTTTTTAATTAATAAGATTTCATTATAATTTTATATTAAATTTGATTTAGATTGAAACTAATCAAATGTGGAACAATTCCTACTTTCTGTCATGTATACTTGAAGAAATTCTTTCTCAAGGATGGTCAGATTCAAGTTCACGTTGGTCTATTACAGTTTCTAATATTCATACAGATCAAGTATTAATGGCTGTAGATAATATAACATTACATTATGCAATAGGCTGGCCTATAAATATTGTACTAAATGAAAAAACTTTCATAAAATATAATGAAATATTTAGGTTTCAATTAAAACTAAAATGGGCTTTATGGACATTGAATAATTTGAGATTTAGTGGTAAGAAAAACGTTGAAAATTCTTGTCTTTTATTTTTAGTAAGATGTCATAAATAGATGTTTTATTATAGATTTAGAAGGTTCAAAATCAATTTGTAAAAGAAATAAATTAGAACAATTTCATATAAGACGTATTGAAAGCTTACGATTTTGTTTATTACATGCAATTACCTCAATACATACATATTTATCAGGTCAAGTATTGCAAAATTTAAGCCTTGTATTAGAGAAATCTTTAACACAAGCTAATAGTTTGGATGTAATTGTAGCAGGTAAGCTTATATAAATTAATAAATGTATTGATGTTTTAATAGATCTATAGATGCATAGGAATACAATTCTTTTTTTCTATGATTGTAATTGCAGTTCATAATGAATATTTAATGAAAGTCCATGAACATTGTTTATTAACAACAGAGTATGAAGATTTAGTGGCGACTATAATCAATGTATGTATATATACTAAAAATTATTGTTTAATATAATGTATTTCATACCAATACAATTCCTAATGTATCTAAATCTATTTCAGTTAATTGAAATGTGTAATCATGTCCGAGCTCGATGGAATTATAAGAAATTAATATTTGCTACCGATGAGTTAGATTTGTTAGAAAGCAGTTATAACAAATATCACACGTATCTTGCCTTAGCTCTGCATAATGCAGTTCAGAATAAGGATGCAAATTACTGTAAGTTTAAAGTTCTATTAATATTATTATATAATACATTTCAAACTGATTTTTCTAAATGTAATATAAACATTTCAATACTAAAGAAATAAGTTATTTTATTACAAATATTACAAATTTTTTATTACACCTATGTTGTAAAGTTTTCCATAATCATTACTAACAGCTCTAAAAATGAATATAACATGGTTAGATTGTTATTTGATATCTTTTCCTTTTAATTACTTTGTTCACAGTGACTGGTTTAAGCTCTACATTTAACTGCAGTATGTTGTATGTTTAATACTGATATATTTTTAAATTTTGTATGCCCAGTAATAATGCTATATAACAAATTAATTTTATTATTAATTAAATTTGATGCTAAACAGAAATATAAAATACTATTTATTAATCAGAATACCAACAGTATTATTACCCTTACTAATGCTTTTCAACTAATTATCGTACAATTCATTTAATAAATCATATATGTACATCATGTATATTTCAAGAGTTTTTAAATATATTTTATACTGTATGAAAGCTTATTAGAATATTTATAAAAACTGTACTATTATATTGTAAAACTGTACTGTAATAAAACTGTTCTATATTTATACATTAAAAGTATACCAATTAACACTGTAGCACAAAAATTGATATTTTAGCTCAATTTTTTTTCATTATAAAATCCTACCCAATCCTAATAAATTATTTTCAGACGAATTAATGCTACAATATCAAATTAATACAAAAAATGTTTACATAAAAAATACTACCATATGTCCATTTAATAATCTCAGTCGCAGCTTATTAATTGAAATAGCTTATCAATATTTACCACCATCAGGTTTACCTATCCCAATTCCAAAAATTATACACAAAATAGATTGGTACAGTAGCAGGTAAGAAAATTGGTATTTAGATTTTAATAATTATTATTTATTAGATTTAAATGTAATAAATTTATAGTCAAATAATACTTTATTCGACTAAAATTCTAACATTTGATTTTTCAGTTTAAATTCTGAAAATTCTCTACCAAATGATATTATTTTAAATGAATATGAACAAACATTTTCATACATACGTTGGTATCAATTAGAAGAAAGCATTGTTACATTTAATTTATCTCCATACACTTTATATCGCGAAATGCAAGAGTTTATAGATAATGAAAAATCAGAAATGAATTATTAATTGGAACAAATATAACAAAAGTTAAATAAATGTAAGCTACAAAATTATACAGAACTCAAAATAGATGTTTATTAAGAATTATTACTTTTGTATTACTTCATAGTAAAGAATTTAAAGGAAATACATGATTTTTTAATAATAATCTATGAATAAGTATGTAAATTATTATTTTAATAGATGATAATAATTTAATTTAATACATAGTAAATATTTATATATATATATATATACACATTTATGTAATAATATTAATGTAATTCGATTAAAAAAGCTGGTAAGAAATAATAAAAGAGTTATATCTTTTATTGAGTAAATATTTCTGAAATTAAATTATGAGTAACATGATCGAGATATATTATTATCAGTATGTCAAACAAATGTGAAAAACTCTTCCTACTTAAAAATTCAAAGGAAAATTCTGCTTTGCACAAAACTCTGTGCAAGTACAACAGTACCGTTTTGCCCAGTTGTTCCACTTTGTGATACTGTGGGAGCATTTGTTGTTTCATTCAAATTAATAGGTGGTGTTGAATGATTATTAACACTTGTAGTAGTTAAAGCTTTATTACGCAATTCAAATACCTGTTGTATGGCTTTACGAAAGCAAAGAAAGTTATAATCAATTACACCTACAAATTAAAAAGATAGTGTAAGTTTAGAACATTGTGTAATTTATATCTTACCATTATACAGTGTATTGAGTATTACTATCATTGTATTTATTAATAAATTTACTGAAAAATTATATTACCTTGCCTATCAAAATTATCTTCGCGTAAAATACAAACTAGAGCCAAAAATTTATTAACTTCTCGTAAATACAAAATTGTTCCATTATTTAATTTGATTAAGCTAGAACTTTGATTATCAAATGCTGCAGCCTCTAAATCTTCTCTTAAACTGAAATTATTGTCTTATTACTATATAATAATATTTTATAATGTATCATGTTTTCATATAAACATGCTTAGAAAACCTACCCATATATGCAAGATACATCAATAACAACATCAATCATATCACAACAAAGTTCATAACTTTGCATATCTACAGGAGAACTATCAGTTGCAATATAAATTTTAGATACTACATCAAACAAAAATGCCTTTTCAATTGCAGAATTCTGTAAAATAAATGATATATTATTTTGTAAAAGTATACTGCAAACATTTATGTATTTATGTTTCTTCTTACTGATATGAGTATATTAAGTAAGTTTTCTAGAGTTGGCAATTGTGGTATCAATTTTTGTACAACTTTACTAAATGCTTCAAATATACTATGATCATATATGGATGTTAGATGGAAACTTAGATGTATTTGATCACATCCTGAAATGTATATCCATAAATATTTGTAAATAAATACTTATGAGATAGAAGTAATTCATTAACTGTTTTTTGTTTACCAGAATCTGCAAGATCATCATTTGCTCTTGTATGTATGTCTCTTTGTGTTTCCATTTTACAATCATCAGATAAACCATCAACCTTATGTATAAATACTTCAAATTTTATTGCTTGATTAACCTTATATGCTTTTGTCACTGTTAAATGAAGTTTATTAAGTGCTTCCATATAATCATCTTGAGCATCAATAACAAAAACTAATGCCCCACAACCACCAAATATCATGTCACTATCAAATGTAGGATCAAAAAAATCAATTTGTCCTGGAAAATCCCAAATTTGAAATTGAACAAAACTAGAGTTACTTATATCATCTTTAATAATTTTATTTGTGCTTTCCAGAAATAATGTTTCATTTGGAGACATCTTATGAAAAACTACTTTTTGTATTGATGACTTTCCACTCCTAAAATTAATATTATTTTAATTAATAACATGATTAATGATAATGCAATTAACAATTAAAAATACTTCAAATACTTAAATACCTTCGAAGACCCATTAAAAGTATTCTAGGTTTTTGTTCTCCTACTAAAGGATCCATAGATCCTTCTGTTTCTCCATCAAATGTAGCATATCCAAAATCTTTAGGAAAAGAATCTACATCATAACCAGCTTGAAACTGATCATCATCATCCTACAATAACAATAATTTTATACATAAATTGCTATTTTCTATATATGTACACATAAATGCAGTTGGAAACAATTACATATTTTTCTTAATATCTTTTTAAACCTACAAACATTTTGATAAGGATAAGATTTAAAAATATCTGAAATAAGAGAATTTTTATTGATAATTTAAAATAAAAAAATTAATTCATAGTATGATTTCTAATAAATATTTCATTATTTTTCTATTAACCAACAATTTCTTGTTATTAGGTAAAAAAATGTATAATTACATATGCATATAAAGTACAATATTATTTCGTTGTAAATAATTTATCTGTAAAGGAAAAGATGTAAATTATCACATAGCAGATTAAATTATTTGTGACACTTACCATATTCGTACTTTGTATACTTTATTTAATATTTCTTTTATGTTGAAATAGACTTTAGACTTGCAAAACTTTATAATATAGTTGTATACACAATTGCATGAAATCTTAATAAGTTATACACAACAGTTATTTGATATAATATCAATATGACGATTGGACTAAAATATGCCTGAATTGATTCACAAAAATAAATCTTTATTTTCAATCATTCGAATCTTTAAAACAAAGAATTATACATTAACTGTGTACGATAGATTAAAGCAGCATCCATATGTTACGTCCCTAGATGGAAAGAAAATGTTACTAGAGTTATCTGAGAGTTCCATTCTCGATAGGAATTTGCCCACAGTTTACCTAACGCCAGCGATATATCGAGGCGCGAAATCTTAAAAATTAGTTTTGGGTGAAAAGTATCACACGTGTTTTGAATTTTCTTAATAAAGACATTTAAAGGAATTTGACTAAAAAATACTAATTTTATTATAACAAAACTTAAATCTAAATATTTACAATTTTTATGTGGTACAATGTTACAACTTGAACCTAGACTAAAACGAAGATTGAAATCATACTGATCTAAAATTAAAAGAACAGCTAGGTGAAGAATGAGTCATAAAAACTGAGCAAACAAGTTTAGTAACTACTGATAGTTGCTCGAGTATTTGTAGGAAAAATTTTAATATGGTCTTCGAGGTTGAAACAGATTCTTTCGCATGGAATAAAAAACTTCTTGTTTATGAATTTTGGTACAATTATCGCTATTTGGCTTGAAGAATAAGCGAGGTTTCTCATCTGTATCATGTTACATCCTCAGTCTACATTGCGGATGTAACACTTAGATATGTTACATTTCTAAATTGATTGTAATTTTATTTTCATTCTAAATATATTTTTATAATAATATAAACTGAATAATACATAGAAATGTATTACAATAAGATTTATAATTTTATTTATATATATAAAACTACTTCATGTAACTACACAAATGTTGAATAAACAATGCGGTGAAAATAAACATAAATGAGAAATACCAACCATGCAATTATATCTTACTTATGCTGCCGCCATTTTCTCTGCCGCACCTGTAGTGAACTTCATGTACCTCATGTGTTTCTGTTTGCGCGAAAAACGTGTACTGCGAAATGAGATAAACGCAAATTGCAGAGATTTTTCGTGGAAAAATTTGTGTAAAATATTATTGTAAAACATGAAAGTGGTTATCACTATTATGTAATTATATTTTATAAATTAAAAAGCTAAGAAAATTTAGGATATGGCAGAAATTTCGAATTCTACTGTGTTTACAAACGATGCATCTTCTACTGGTGCTTCCGATCTTCTTCAACAAGCATTCCAACAAGTTGTTGATGATGACGATCATGAAAATGAGTTTGTTGCATTTTTACAAAATGATGACAATGATTCTCAAACTATTCACTTGACTCCCGAACAAGCAGCGGCCTTAGGATTAACCTTTGAGGTAAACTCAAGTGAAGAGGTTATGTATCAACAAAATCAAGATAATATTACTTCAGATATACAAGAAAATGTCTCTACAAAGGATAGCATTAATATAGAGGGGCAAAATTCATTATCTCCTCACGATTCTATAACAATTGACCAGTTAAATTATCAACCTGAAGAAGTACAGAAATCTAACGATAATGGATTAATTAAAACAGAGTGTATTGATTTTCAAGAATGGCATATGCAAAAAGTTTCTCCAACAGAACATTTGCAAGATCAAATAGTTGAAAGTGACTTATCATTAGAAGAAATGAATTTGAATAATCAAAATCATGAATCTCAACAGATAATTGAACATCAAAACAATATAATCCAACAAAATTCAACTACACAGACAATAGTTTTGGAACAACCTAAAGTAAATGCAATAAAAGCAGATATTACGCATATCAAGAACATTCATAACAATGATTTGCAATATAGCATTGAAAATAATATAGCACAAAATCAACTTAATACAATACCTAATTCTCAAGCGCAAATCTTACAAAAATTACCTGTAATTTTACCATCTTCACAATTTATTATAAAACCAGCACAAACTATATTAAAGCCAGCTAAAAACATTAGACTACTTCAAAGTTCAAATAAACTTACTAATGCAACTATTAATCCTATTAATACTGTACATTCAATTAATGCAAATTCAAATTCTAATTCTGTATTACTTTCAAAGGCTACAATATTAAACAATTTGTCACCACAAATAATAAAAGCTACTCCAATAACAGCTCAGTTATTAAATAGTAGCGGTATATCCACACAATTATTAAACACTTCTCAGCTTTTAACTGGTACTTGTGAAATACAGAATCAGTCTGTCAGTACACCACATATGTCGAATACTATAGTAAATACCACATCTGGAGTAACACAAAACCTTGTTACTTCGCAAATACGTTTGTCTCCAATCATAAAAACATCACAACCCCTTCAGAAAGGAAATGTTCAACAATTTTTAGCTCCAGTGCTAAAAGGTTCATCAACTGTGCTTCCAAAGACTAATCAAATTTTAAATAATACTAATGTAACTACAACCATTCCTGCACAATTTTTAAAATCTGTGCAGATCCCTCAGCTACTTAAAACAAAAGCTACAATTGGCAAGAAACCTATGGGAACAAATGGAATATCAAAAACTACTAATTCCAGTACACCAGTTGTACTTCGTACTGCATCAATTATTAAAACTCAAGATTTAAAAACAGCAACCACAAGTTCTGCATCTATTTTAAAACCAACCCAAATTTCTTCTACACCTATATCCATTTTAAAACCTCAAGCAAAAATTGCATTTAATAATTCAACTAAACAAAATGTAACTATCGCAACCCAAAATGTTGCTAATATTTCAAGTAACTCTCAAAACACTTCACAAAAAACACCTATAACCCAACAAAGTGGTACATTTGAATCTGTTAAATCAATACAAAATGATACTGCTAAACAAAAACTTAATCTTATAGTAAATAGCACAAACCTTAAAATCAATAATAAAAAAACTAAAGGTACTTCTAATAAATCTATGACAATAATAAATGAATCTACAGATGCTACCAAACCATTAGGCTCTAGTGAAAATCCAATACAAATAGTACAGCAAGGTCAAACATTTCACAGGTAAGTAAGCAAAATTTAAATAATAACATATTTAACAAATTTTTTATATTATACTAATTATATGTTCCAGTATGCAGCGCTTGACACCAACACAACTAAAACAAATTGCTCATGTTCTGCAACAGCGCAGTCAAGAAGCAGCTGCATCAAATGAAAGAGTTGTGTATAGGTTAGTATATATATTTATACATATATTATACTAAACGAACCATATATTCTATATCTAAACAATTCACATGTATATTCAGGGTTGTATTTCCTGAAGATCTAGATTTACGAATTAGAAATCCAGGAAATTTATTAAAAAATCGTGGCGGAAAAAGGGGTAGACCAAAAAAAAGTGCTATTAGACCTTCTTTACTTCCACCTAAACCACCACCAGTTCCTGATGAAGAACAAGAAGAATTAAAAGTATTATTTCATTTATTATTTTATATTTACATTGTTTTACAATACTAGTATGTTAATATTTTTTTAGGATGAAAGGAAGAAAGTTGTAGCTAGAACACGATCTGGAAGACTTTCTCGACCTCCTAGACATATGGTACGAGATTATAAGCATTTACATCACTTAGATTTTTTGCAACCTGATTTAGATGATTCAGATGGTGGTTATAGTGATTATAACACTAATAATGATAAACTTGAGGAAGAAGAATCACCTAAAGAATTATTAACAGGATTAGAAGTACCAAAAAGAAAAATATCAGATCATTTTAGATGTCCTACATGTAATAAAATATATTTAGGGCGTACTCGTATGGCAAGGCATTTTGAAATGCATCCAGATCATGGAAGTCCTGAACAGTTACCTCCTCCAACACCCGAACCTGAATTAAAACAAAATGGGGGACAAGATCCGTTAAAACGTAAAGGGAAAAAACGAGGTCCTTGGGCTTATGTTACGCCAGAAGCTAAATCAGAGAGGCGTCAAATAAAGTTACAGGAAGCAATTTCTGTATGTGAAGATCTTGAAATAATAAAAATAGCTGCAAAACCGGTACTTAACGCACAATCATTATTTGATCTATTAGTATTAAAGTCTGAAAACAATGTAAGAAATTTTCTGGATGAATTAAAGCAGCTAATGGATAAAATACGGGAAAAAAGTGGAACGATGTTAACAATTGCGAATAGTGATGAAGAATCACGTAAAGATTTGATTGATATCAATGAAGAATCACTTTGTGATGCTTTAGGTCTTAATCCAGGTGTATATAAGATTAACAATGAAGCTTTAAAACAGATTAATACTCCTGTTTGTACTACTTACGAAAATGGAGAACCACCCCTTAAACTTCAAAAAACGGATAATTCTGAGGATGGTAAAGAAAATATAGAAGAACGAATGTCCAGTGGATTTTCTGAAAGCTCAGATCTCAGTGTTTCCGACTTTTTAAGTGATAGAAGAAGCGATTCTGTAACAAATCCTACTTGTCCAGAAGTGCTATCAGCTTTAACTTTAATGCGAAGAAATCCCAGTCCTGTGAATAATGCAGGAAATAATAAATCTAACAATGTTTCAAAACTTTTAATTTCGAATCCGGAAATTCAAAATCAAATTTCAGATAATCCTGGATTTCAAAAGGTAGATATCACTTCACCAAAAATTTCGAGTTATCAGAAAACAGAGTCTCACAAAGAAAATTTTACAAAATTAGAGAACAGTTTAGAATCATCAAACTTTTGTAAGGTTGAAGATAATTATGAGCAATCTAAGATGGAACATATAGAAGAAGCTTTCATAAAATTAGAACCAACAGAACAGAGCTTCATTAAATTGGAAAATGATGCTATAGAAACTTATCCAAAACAAGATAATCAAAATTTTGAAAAATTGCAAAATGGTTTGGATAATCTGGAAAATGGATCCCAAAATTTCGTTAAAGGATTTCAAAAATTGGTTTCTAAAATAATTCCTATGACTTCTTCAGATATAAACTGTATTAAAACTCAGTCTGCACCATTAGATACAAGTTCTTGCAAAATGATATCTGCTACTTCTAGTTGCAAGATTTCAGATAACCTACCTATACTTCAAGATACAGTACCAATAATTTCCAATAATTGTGATACTAGTATATTTGACAGTTCAGAAAATTTAGATATGTCAAAAATAACTCAGTATGATCATATTGCACATTTAGATATTTTAAATACAAGTGGAGTAATAGATAAAAATTTACTGATTGATGAAAAACTAGTTGAACAGCTGCATCTAGTAGATCAGTCTAATTTAGTTGATGAATTAGTATCTGAACGGTTAAAAAATATCATGCCAGATAATATTTTAGAAAACAATTTGATATCAAATAATTCAAATTTAGATACAGATCTTGATTTCGATGCATTAAGTGAAGAGTTTAATAGAAATACTAGAAGTTGATTCTTAAATATTTGTATACAAGATGTTCCTAAAAAAATTGATATAATATGTATAGTGTATAATAATACTGAATTCATACAATTCAAATTGTATATGTATGATCACACAATGGTGTAGATATTTTTTTATAAAATTTCTGACAGTATATCACAATCAATATATTATAACTTCCATATTTAAATGAAAAGTACCAAAAGTAAAATAATATATCTTTTATTCTGGTATGTGTATGTAAATAAGACTGTTTCTGTTATATTTATTGTGTATATTTCATATAAAAAAGCAATGTCATGGTAAATTTAAAATAATGTATTGATGTTATATAAAGTAGCATTACTTTATTATATTGTTTTTCGTATAAAACGAATTTTAACTTAGTCACATAAATATTTTTTTATTTTTAGTAAACGGTCTTTATAACCATACACATAATGTAATTAATACTTTCAAACTAAGTTCAGTTTCTTGAAAGATTATGGTATGTATAATGAACTAAAAAATAAGAAATTAAAACTATCAAAATTACATATTAAATGATACAAAATATAAACATAATGATTTTTTGTAAATATAATTTTTCATAGCTACCAGTCATACAAGTCAACTAGAAATATATTATAAAAATGATTGTGCACAAATTATTTTGATTCAATTTTAACTTCTTATATCTATTATTAAATTTTTAACCAAATAATATCTGGATTGGTAAATTGAAGAATAAAATAAAAATGATATTTATATTGTTCCACTAATTTCATAATAACTATTGTTGAAAACACTGGAAAACTGAATATAATGATTTCAAAAATTACAAATAACAGTCCACAATAAAGTTGATTGTTTATAGCTTTTGTATAAAATACTTTAAACACCAAGAATACAATTCCATCCACATTGTTATAGCATTTATGTACAGCAAAAATTATTAATTTTGTATTTATCTGTAAATACGTAGTGTATATACATAAGAAGTTATTGAGACAATTAAATATTAATAACATTAATAATATTAGAATAGCTGTAACTAATCTTAAAATGCAATAAGTTTGCAGGTTTGATTCCTTGTATCCATGAGATACATTTTTTAGAATTTGCATTTTCGAAAAAACATATGTATGTTTATATTTGTCTATATCCATATTGGTTCTTTGTGATCTCAGGTACCAATTGTAAACAAAATTTTATCATTTACTTTAGATGCTGATAAAGATATCTCTTTTTTGTGAAATTATACAAATGGTATTTGAAAAGCCACAAATAAATCATCATTCTGTTAATCTTTGTTTTATTTTAATAGTTGTAAGTTGAGATGTAATACAAAAAAATAATTATTGTAAACACTGAATCATTTTTAAAATAGAAAAATACTTACCAGTTACACCAATAACAACTATAATTATCTATGCCCAGTCTCTATTAACATTGATTCCAAAAATGTTGTTAAATTCTCTGGTAACAATGGCTGATGCACCCA
This sequence comes from Tetrapedia diversipes, assembly GCA_033822845.1. Classification (NCBI taxonomy): domain Eukaryota; kingdom Metazoa; phylum Arthropoda; class Insecta; order Hymenoptera; family Apidae; genus Tetrapedia; species Tetrapedia diversipes. Next base: position 426,813 of record JAOPTO010002139.1, on the reverse strand, counting down.
GCTAGCAAGGAATAACATCTTCCAAGACTCCGTACAATGATGTGCTACATCTTCCAAAATTTCATGTTTTACCTTTGCTTCATGAGAATATGCATTATATATTGAATCTGCTACTTGTCCTAAGATTAATCATAATGTATATAAAACATATGATTAATTATAAAACTGCTTTATGTTTTATGCACAAAATATAATCATAGTTTTTACCAAATTTTAAAATAGTCCATGTTGTAAATAATTTGTCCAACTTGTTTTCTAAGGATGCTGTTATTTTTATCCGATGTGTAATCTGAGCAAGATTTCTTACAATATCATCCTAGAAAAAATATTGTACAATACAATTCTTATTATAATAAACACATTAAATGAAAAATATTTAATAGAATACCAATGCATTGCAAACAATTTCTAATTTATCACATAAATCTTGTAAAATTTGGGAATAAGATTCATCCTGTTTTGCTTTAGTTATATCAATTAATAATGTTACTCCTTGCAAATGAAGTGTATTCCACTTTTGCATATTTGCATGAATGTCTGCAATTAAATCTCGTACATGACGAGCAGAACCTGTTAGATTTTTGCTTTGTGTTGATATTCCAGGAGAAAGCTCTGTAATATAAATTTAATAAATAATTATTCCCTATCCATTCCTGTATTCTGTGATGAATTTATTTATTTACATGCTTTATGCATATTACAAGATGTTAATAAATGTATAAAAAAAAATTGAATTACTTACTACTGATTGGAGAAAATTGCCCTTTATTCATCATCTGCATATGTTCACAGTTTTAGTATATTCCATTACAATTGAAATTTTAAGTACATATTGATAATGAATATAAAATAAATATGAAAATGATAAATACTTAATGATTATATATTGAAATAAAAAATATATTTACAAATATTCATATGTAATTAAAATTATGATAAAACAATAAACTTGTATATTCACAGAGACAATTAACTTGAGATATATAATTATTACACGTACAAAATTCTTGTAGGAACAGAAAATACTTGTACCACATATGATTACTTTCCAAGTCGTGTGTACTCGTTAAATGTAAAAGATAAAAGGTCAAATTTTTGATTGGTAATAAGAATACAAAATAATTGCCTTATTGGTTAATTATTATGGAATAAAATGTTTTTAAGGAGAAATACCCAATGGCAATAACACTTCCGTTGAATTTTAATAGTTCTTATTTATAAAAAACATAAATAAGAAATAAAAAATAAAATTTCATAATAATATTTTAAACTTATTTTATTTGTATTAACTTTGTTAAATACTGTAAGAAGTTATAAATTATGTTTATTTTTCAATTTTATGTATAAATTTTAAATAATTATCTTATATTTTAAATATATAAAGCTATAGGATATAGATGGCGCTTATGTTACAACATATGCTCAATTATGCGGTAAAATTGAATTTAAAACAATTTACGCAATATTAAATGAGTGAAAAAATGTTTTTATATTACCACGTGGAAGATAAAGCTACTGATTAGGATAACATATAAAATAAAATTTTAAATATACTGTACAAGAAGTAATATACAATACATTTGCACTCTTAAAAAAAAATTAAATAATCAATTACTTTAAACAAGCATTACACATTCCAATTTATTCAAACAGGTCTAAAAGGTATGTATTAAATATACATAAATATTAATTAATAATAATATAATTCTTTCTTTAAGTAAATAAAGCAGGAAAATTATTTACATTAGATTTATATCATTCATAACGTGGCGTTTTAAAAAAGAAACATATCATTTAACCGTAACGACATTCTGATTCTTTCTAGTGAGACCAAGAAACGGAAGATAATCCAAGTGTCATGGTTCTTTGAACAACCGTCAAAATTACGAAAGAGTATTTACACACGTGATAAGCTGAAACGAAAACGGATCTTTGTCGGATGTAACACAGTTCAGCACTGTTGCCTTTGTTCGGAGAACGGTCTGGAACAAGGTCACGCAGGTAAAATGGCAGTTGTCGAGCGAAATCCGAACGTGTCTTAATTATAAACCCGCAAACTCGAAAACTATAACAACACCCGTGTTAAAAAGAAAGAATGAAGGCGTGTTTCAAACTTCAAGAGTTTATTTCGAAATTGAAGTCTATCTGTTGTTATCGTCGAGTCTCGCAATAATGCACACCGGCTTTCGTCGCAGTTTCTCTTGACCAATCTGGTTAGGTGGACTTTAGAGTCAAGCTGCTGCAGCGATCGCGATCTACGCTCTCGCATCTCATAAATCACGTGAGATCCTTCTCGGTACCTGGATTAAAATCACTTCGTGAGAATTGATCAAGTCACAACAAAGCCTTCGGCACGCATTCAACGCTACGGGAAAGAAACGGATTCGACTTTTAGTGTCATCTAGCGTGAATAATAGTTGAAGCCGATCATAATTCTTGAAAGCGATCGTCAACAGGGAGGAACGTTTTGAATTTTCCTGGACCGAACCGAAGGATTCTTGTGGAACTTTTCCACTTTCAGTGAGGAACGGTGAAAAGGAAAAAAAAGATTTGACAACGTGACGTAATTACGCGGTATGATAATAGATACGGACATTAGCCGCTTGCGTTCACGATCAGATAAACGGATCGAAATCGTGTCCCGAGTTCGGCAATCTTCTGTGCTTGAGTACACGTTTAACAAAAAGTTTAATTGGTGTTCGATCCTCGCTGCAAAATCTCGAAGGTGGCAACGATGAAAATGGAGGTAAGTGCGGTGCAAGTGAGTACGAATGAGACAACATTGAATGTGAAGAAGAAAAATCTCACTACATGTTTATATGTATATGAACAACGTTCGCACGTAAAGTGTGAAATTGACTTCCTTCGTCTGTGCTGCGAGCACATTAATATACAATGATATACTATTGTATATCAGTATTTATGTTTAATAGAAGTTATCGTTTTGAAGCTGTTCGTTAACTGAAACAGGGAGACGTCGGCGGGATTTCCAATTTCTCTCATGAACACTAATGTATGCGTTGTTGTTACCAATATCGAGATGTTATTTGAAACGAGCCGATGAATTAATTGCTCTAGAAAGTATTCCGGAAAAAATAGATGCAACAGCCCTACTGGGCTGAGTATCCAGATAAACAATAACAGAAAGTAATAGTAATTTTAGATATATAAGATGTTACAATATTATTTGCATATTGTCAAAGCTGTTGTAATTATAATGAAATAAAAAATATACGAATTTACACATATCAGTGTGTTGCTCTCGAAAGACTGGTCAGACAGCTATTCAAATCAGCTCATACACAGTTTCCAAATGTGTGTACGTTCGCGATTTATACTTTCTTATAAAAAAGTTCAATTTTCTTGATTTGAATAGTTTAACATCTTTCCTATTATAGAACAATACAAAGTCATGATTAAATTCAAAACCGTTATTCTGTTTAGGTTTTTTTTAGATTGAAATATGTATCTTTCATTGCTTGTAAAAATAGAAGCGATGAAAAAATTAATCTTTCTCCGCTTGGTTTTAATTTGGCGTTTTACCTTCTAAAACTTTTTATTCGTGAACAAATACGCGTGTATAGACTCATTAACAATATCAAGGTAACACATTACAGAATAGTATAAGAAAATAATTATAAATCTTTCCTTTGAACGGTCGCTAAACCAGGCTATGATTAATTTATTTTTAACTAATTGTTATTAATTTTTTTAAATATTCAGTCTTCATCTTTAACTATTTAGTACTGACAAATGCCACTAGCAACTGTTAATGAGAACAAAAACGAGGAAGCTTCGTCAGAATTTTTAGAAACATTACACGTAACTCAAACATGTGTGAGAAACCATAAAAAAAGCTTTCAGGCGAGAACTATGGTTAATACCAGTGACAAGCCTGTGAACAAAAATAATTCAAACGGAACTGACAAGACTAGCTGGCAATCCTCAGTTGCATTTGCACGCATTCGTAGAAGAATCGGTATCGTGCACTTTTCGACACGCTTGTGTGTATTTACATGCACGAGTAATTTTTTTTACACCTAACGAATCATGTAGGCTCGCGATCAAGCGCAAAACAACAACAATGTTTCGTCGTATCGACATGTTTAATTTAATTACATATAAGGTATGTAGGTCGTCTTTAGCTGTAGCATGATTAGTCTCATTTCTAAAGCAGTTCGACAGATGCTCCGACGCCAAGTATACAAGAAATTCAAACAGCTGTTACGTTCCCGATGATAATACCATGCAACTCACGTGTTTGTTTGATACCGCATGTCATTTACTTTTTTGAAAATGCATTCGTTTGTAGAAACTTTTACAGCCTCGGAATAATGAACGTAGAACAAAATATTTAATGGATAACACTTTAGTAAATTAAATTTCCGTAGATCCTGCAGCGACAGATCAAAGGACTCTAGATCTGTGAGATGTTCACAGACGATTTAGTTAATTATATATAGCAAGCCCTTATATAACATGGTGGTTAAAGTGCGGTGTTATTGTGCAAAGATTCCTAGGAACAAGCAGCAAAAGTAAATTTCAAAAGCTGATAAGACTGAAATTTTATTTTGATAACTATGACAGACATTTAATAAAATTGCTACACATATTCATACATGTACTACATTTATTATGCTTATGTGTTTGTTAAAAGAAATTTGTATTTTAATAATTTCTTTTCCTTCGCTATCTTTTTGCAAAAGTACCGTGTTACTAGGGGGTTGGCTGTAATTCCAATCAAAACACGCGATCGGTTAGTTATCGGCAATTTTCACCAAGCAAACGGATCCGCGTTCTCCATACGCTCATCATGGATGTCGAACCCCGGTCCTGAGTCGACCTCAAAATTTGTTGTCCTTCGTCGAAATCGAGCGTGTATCAGCGAGTAGGAATTCGACTATCGATGCGAATGGGAATGACGACTGGGGGTTGCGTTCTCGAGAAGGAAGGAGAGACAGAAAGATGATCGGTGGCCCATTTTTTTTAGAAAGGAAACAGGCACGGGTTACAGTTAAGCAGCTGTACGAGCCGCCGTTCAGTTTTCAATGAGCAGCATTCCAGACGGCCGGTCAGCTACAGCTGCTCACCTGGAAACCCTTCGAGAACTCGTTCCTGTAATATTCGGTTCCTAAGCGGAAGTGTGGGCGAAACACCTGAGCGAGCTTGCTTTCTTCTTGCAAGTCCTTCTCAACATCAGACAGCATCAGAGAGGAGAACGTGGGAAATAGTCGTGTGTAATTCGTGCGAACAACGGAATTCGAGGAATCCAGCCGTTCGGATAATCCGATGATCGATTAGGCGAGTTACATTGTCCTGCGAGGAGGCTACGATGAAACTGTGAAACCGTACGTTTACAACCGACAAAACGGCTCCTTTCATTTTTAATTACACGCATGTTTCCCTTCTGCCCCGTGATTTACATTCAAAGAGATTGTTCTTCTATTGTTCAAATGACAAAAACGATAAAAGGTTCTCTTAATTCGAGGAAACGATCTAAATTCGTGGAATGAAAGAAACAGTTTCGCGTTACGTTGAAACTGTACTAAAAGCAACAAAAGACAAAGTAAATTTAAATAGAATAAGATAAAATTTAACGCAATTTTCTTCCTATGTCAGGATACACAGTTGGTCCAAAAAATATTCGGTCACCTTTCATACCAAATGAATTCGTGTAAAATTGAAACAAAATTTATTTTTATTCATTTATCTTATATTTATTAGTTTGTTTCTTTATATCGTACAATGATTTTTAAAATTACTTCTTGCAAACTTATAACTTTATAAAAAATTTGCTTAATATGTAATGTACCAGATATTTATTCAATACAGAGGAATGGTACGAAATAAAAATATAAAAATTAGTAACACTATACTTATATATAATCAGTAGATTAATAAAAAATAAATAACATCATATTTGGAATAAATTATAAAATAAAAAATTGTGAATGCATAGGATTGTATTAGGGTGTCATCGAAAATCTCACGCGTACTGTTTGCCTATTTGACATCGCTGAACTTACAGGTAAAACTTAATTGGATAATTAATTTATGTAAGGTAATGAAGTTTTTTATAATTCTTACTGTGTATCGTATGTTTCTCTACATGATAATCGTACGTTTCTTTTACAGTCATTCGTGTAAGTACGCTTCCGGTTACCTGTAAAATTGCTGAATAAAAATCGACAATATTAGTTAAGCAAAAAGCAAAATCTTGAATCTTTAGATACGAGGATAATGTTATCGACATTTTATCAAGGTGCTTGAGTCACAGAAAACAGTCATCAAAGAGACATCCGTTTCGGGTTGTCGTTAGATGATTCGTTGATCGACAACAAAATCGACCTTGGCTTCGTTTTACGAATCCCCATTTAAAGTTTCACGACGTTTTCGATTAAATCAATGTCCATGTATTAAAATTGCTCGCAACTGCATAGATAATATTTTTGCTTCACAGTGAGGCAATATAAGTCAAAGCAGAGTTATTGATCGCATTATCAATTGATAAAATCTGGTTAAAAATAAGCAGATAAAGTACTGAATGTTTTAGTTATGCGCAGCAACAAAATCGAAAGCATTCGTGTTGTTTCGCCTTACTTATCGATGTCGCGAAAGTGAATAAGTTAGAAAAATGATTCTCGATTTGTACAGCACGTTGAATAACGTGCGAAAGAAATTGAGAGGTCTGTGGGAAAAAGGATATGTCAATCTTAACGAATTTTATGTGTAACATTTTTTTGTATTCGTCTTTGTATGCTTTTTATCGCTGGCTATGACGCGTTGAGAATTAAAATTTTAACAGAATTTTAGATATCATCAGAAAATGTTTTGTTATTTTTATGAGATTGAATTGTCATTTTTTTTTAGATTTTAACGGGTCACATATATTATCTAAGATTGTAAGTAAAAATTGAAAATGAAGAAAAAAATTGTTTTATTTTGATGTAGCTATAGATGGCATTATACTGAAAAATAAATTTTCAAGCATGTTAAAATTTGACATTCTCCCTTTTACCCGTGAACCCTTCAATTGATAACATGGACTGATTGATAAACGTCCTAAGAGTGGCTTCTATCATTTTTCTTTCATTTTTCCGAGGAAGTGAATCGAACATTTGAAAACACAGAGAGCCGAACGTTCGTTTTCTAATGAGGATATAAAAACGTTCATGAAGCATACACTCGTGCACGTTTATAGAGTTGTAAAAGCACGAGCAACGTGGAAAACAATAAAAGTTTTCTAGATCGTGTTCGTAAAAGAAGATCGATTCATCTCATTCTCGACGCAGCTTTTTACGAACGAGTCAACAAATCCAGTTAATGGCACACGTTCGTTCTCGTAAAGAAATCTAATCGGCTTTTCTATCAGCGTACTATAAGAGAGTTTTGAAGGATCGTGTACCATCGTCGAGACAGGGGGGAACAGAACAGAACAGGTTAATCGAATGGCAGTCATGTTCAACTAGTTTTCTGGAATTCACTTCCCGTTAGCGGAACGACCGACACGGGGTAGCCTGGAATTTGATTCGTCTCGCGGTTTGTATATTTTTTTTTTTCTCTTTCATCGGTTTTTCACTTCCCTCGTATAGAGGAGAGCTTCTCGCGTGACAGAAACGTTCGTAAACCGCGGAGACGTTCATGGACACCGGTGATCAGATTGGCGGCACGGTTCGTGTTGAAATCAGGATCGAGATGTAGAGAAGTCAGCTTGCATCATCGTCAATTCAACAATCTGAAACATTGTCTCTTGTAATTACGTGAATCTAGACGAGTGCAAACATTTCTTGTCAGCCGTATCTGTTGATAGTAGATTTTTGAAACGCATACATGTGAAATACATCGTACAAAACTTTTCACTAATATGTTACCAAATTTCCATGGTGCCATACTGGTAGCAACAGCATCCAAAGGCTTGCATCAACGTTTGGACTAAAAGCACAGACCTTGCAGTATAAGCGACACCAAGTTGATCACAAAACTGTAGCAAAGCTTGACGTTAATTTGCGTAACAATTTGGTAACCGATGTAAAATGATATTCCAAACGGATATAGTTTCGTAGCGAAATCTTCCCAGATTTAATACCAAATTGGTATTGCATTTAGGCTCTAGTTGTTCTTTAACAATTCGGTTCTTATTTTCCATCGTTTCGTTTACGAAAGATGAAGCTGGCTGTTAACATGATTCCGTTTCCTTACACACGCAGGCAGAGCACAGGTTGGAGCAGTTGAAGAAGGCGACGGACAGAATACAAAAGGAGATCGAAGAGGTCACGGAGAGGGAGCACGAGCTCAGAAACGTGGGCAGCATTAAAACCACGTCCGACGAGACGGTGGATTCCAAGGTACGTTTAAAACTTCGTGTACACATACATACATACCAGCGTTACATGGCATATGTAGTATATACGTCCATGTTGACCATCATACTCAAGGTCGTTGAACGAAAGAAAGAAAGAGTAAAATGTCTAACGCGTAGTCCTTATAGGGATGAAAATGCATCAGACGCTTGTGATGTTCGTGAACGATGATGACGATTATACGCTCTGTTACTGATTCACGACGCACGCACTGTTAGATGAACGTGAGAGGAATTAGACGATCAGATTGAAAAAAAATTAAATCCTTCGAATTTTCATTTAACCCATTCCATGTTGCAAGAAAATGATATATACTTCGATAGAATCCTAGAACGAAGTTAAATTGTTATAAATATAAGTTATAAATATAAAGAGGAATATATTTGTTTATTCCTGTAGTAAAAGTCTTACCTCAAATTGTATTTTATGTTCAATTTAAAAAAAAGAAAAAACATTAAAATCAGTAAAAGTTTACTATCAATGTTTATAGAATAAACGAATTCTAATTCATCGCATAAATTGCATTTGTTAAATGCCATAATGAATAATTAAGTTTATAAACTTGTTTCATATATTAATCAAGATGGCAGAATTGATTAGCGTTAAATGTAATTTTTACATTTGTGATAGACATATTTAAATAGAACAGAATCATTGAATTTTATAGATTATAATTACATTAACAAGTTTTTACTCTTTAAACTCATGACACACTTTCAACAATGAAAACAATAAAAATATTATTACTAGAACAGTAATCATGATATGATCACGCGTTTTCAGATAGCTACGTTGCGTTAAATAATTAGCACCTGAAATATGAAGTAATATTGTTACAGAATGTAAGTGTGCACATTTATTCCACAAATAGCAGATTAAACTTAGTTTTTGTAATGCGGACAGGATTTCGATGAAAATATCTTATCTACTGATACGTTAAAGTACATGTAGTGCCGTTTTCCGTGAAATTGTCTTTTTCATTTATGACGCAGCATTGTGACACTGATAATAACAGTAGTTAAAAATACAACTCTTTGGTAATTTACGTACGCGAATAGTGTATATCAAAGGCCACTGCGATATTTTTGCATACTAACATTTTTGCTTTTTCCCTAAAGATATTGCGAATTTTTTTCAAACGCGTTTATGTTTGTTTAGATTCTTTGTAACCAAAAAAAATATATATCTCCTCATTTCCGTAATTATATGAAATTTCAAAGAAATTTAAGTTAAAAAAAATAATTATTTGTGCTAGGTGAGACGCATGCCGCAAGCTCTAGCCTCAGGAAAGCTGAAAAGGACAACATCTACGCCACAAATCTTGGAAGCAGTCAACTTAACGTCGTTCACGCCACCTTTAACGCCAAAGATGACAAATGGAGTGATTTCCAGTCGCACCACCCCAACACCTCTGCGTTTCGCAACGGCACCCAGTCAGAAAGGGTTAATGCACAGGTTTCTAGCCACTCGAGGAAAAATTTATAAACCGAAATCAACAGCTAATGATAAGCTCACACCACCTACAACACCCAGTATCACGCTTAATCCATTGAGCATCAAAGCTTTTAATAGAAGTCTGGAAATTCAGCTTGAACCAGATGATGAGCCTAAGAAGCCTCCAGTTAGGAAAGGATATGTTCCTGTGGAGGAAAAAATACAAAAGGAATTACATGAAATGAAAGAACGAGAAAATGAGCTCAGGTAATATATTTATTTTACATATCACTTTTTGTAACAATAAACATCAACTCCTATTTTACAAAATAATGATAAGTTAGTTAAATTTGAATTTTAGGAAGTGCATATTTTTTTATGTTAATATAATTTAAAACTTGATTTCATTTTCAATCATACATTATTGGATTAAATATATTATTGAGGTAAACTATTGTACTAATAATAATAGTTCATATTTTTTAGTACATGATGCATAAATAATGATTATGTATGTGTTTAGATTAATGCGCTCGCAGATGTTGGCCAAATCACAACCAAACCTTTTGGATATTGGAAATGACAACGATTCTGACATTTACGATGGATCGAGTTCATTGAAAAGCGGAACTTCGACGAATACTTTAAACGAGGATGAAATAGAAAAAGAGACAAAAGGAAAGCATAAAGTATGTACCGATATTTTTCAAATGTTTGTTAAGATGTAGCTTACATATTAATATCAAATTTATTTCTAGTGTGATTTACTTAATGTACATGTATTATATTTATTAATGATTAATATTTTGATATGATTAAATATTAGATTAGATCATTATATATACACCTGCAATCATATTTTAAATCAATGTACAATGTATATTGAATTGCTTACAGCCTAATCCTCGACGCCGAAGCACTCTCATCGCACAATGGGAAAATTTGATAGCTGCAAAAAAAGATAATAGTGATAACAACAACGAAAACGACTTAAATTTCTGAAAAGTTCCATCATTTAAAAAAAAAAGCAATTAATATATAATGTCGTTTTTACATTACTCCTTTCAAATCGTTTTGAACAATTGAAATCAGTAAGATACACTTATAAAAAACATGCTGTAATAAGCTTTCTACATTTAAAGCATACACTTTATGCTAATATTACTGGTTTTATTCATTTATTCAATTTGCAAACTAATTTATTTAATGTTATAATAGATATTTATTCAAAAATGAAAGACTTACCTGATTAATCATATAGTATATTTATATTTGTTTTCTTTCAGTATTAAACAATTAGCTCTGATAAAAAGAAAATTATTTTTTCCTCTGTATGGCTCAAAAAATATCTTTAAGTATTACAAGCACATATATTTGATATATCCGCTTGCTAATTGTAATATATTAGTTATTATATTATATTATATAGCCACATAAAAATGACTGAGGATTCCAAATTCCCTTTAATATGTGGTATATAATGATTATTATAAATCATATAAACAAGAATATATTGTGTACTTAATCAATTGTAAGGAGCAATTGTATTCAGTTTACTTGTATATGTGATAGTATAATTCCAATAATAGTAATAATAAAAAATAGTTTATGTAATTACTATTGACTTAATAAAATATATACCTTGGAATTTATTTTTTTCTTCTTAAATGAAATGTCTAAAATACATTAAATTAGCTTCAAATTACAGTATAAAAATTGTGATATTTATTTTTAATGAATATTAAAATCTAAAATATATATTATAAAAAAAAGTATCTAATAATATTAATGTACATACATATAATGTAAAGTAGTCAACAAAAGTTTAAAGCCAAAGACAAAAATAAAGTAATTCATACATGAGTAATAACACACTAAATAAATTTTGTGTATTGTACTAATCAGTAAGTGCTGAACTATCATATCAACAATAGAAATGGATGTATAGATAATATTTATAAACTATGTTACTTTGTCTTGTATCTTCTTATCTTTAACTTGTCTGTCACTGTGCATAACTTAATGTATTTATAAAGCATACTTAAGGCAAATTAGCTTTATTATATTTAAATATACAATATTTTGTACCCATACTGTAAGAACTCTAGACACTCTAGACTGAATACTCTAGCTTTACGTTTAACATCGTTGTCTACATAAAATATAAACGAGTTTAATATTTTAGTTCCCTTTTATTATTTTTTAATTTCTTTTTTTAAATACTTAAACAATTTTATTTTTATAAAATATATTTCATAAATTAAAAGTATAGATTCCATTGACCCATGAATTCATATAGCTGAATTCAAATTCCTCATTCCCTACTTTTTATTTACAAAAATGAAATAATTTCTATTTTTTTTCTTTTTTTTGTACAAGTTATGAAAATATTAAACTAGAAGCTGGTAATTCAGTTTTTGTTAAAAACCATATTTTATTACTAAATTTATGTACACAACAGTACGCAGTTTTATAAACAGTTAAAATAATCATTAACAGACTATATGATTTTTACTTATGAGTGATCACTGAGTGACTATATACGTTATAAAAAGTGCAACGTTTTTCCACGTGCTTTCAAGTGACAGTAATAATGAATAATTTATTTGCAAAAGAAAGTATAAATGTAGAAACTGAAATTTTATTATTAGTCAATTTTATTGAAAATAATGGTAAATCAAAAATTTGTAAACATTTGTATAGATTTACATACAGCATTAGGTTATATTCTGTTATTTATGTATTATAACATAATGAAATTATATTTTATATTTAATTTTATTTATTTTAGATCATGAGTTGCCGTTCTGTGTACAAAATATATTAAATGGACAATATGAAGATGTATTAAATAATGAATTATTTTTAAATCTAATAGAAAAATTAAATCACTATAATGATTTATCTGTTTTAGTACATAGCAGTATAAAAGAAAGAGATATGCATGTACTTTGGCTATGCATAGGCATAGCTTCTTTGTTGTATTTTATTCAATTGAATTGGACAGGACCACAAATTGAAAAACACATTAAATTGTTAAAAATAAAAAAAGGAAATATACTTAAAGATTTGTCCTTACATGATGAATGCAATGTAAATGTAAAAGTGCCAGAGCTTCTTTATTTTTCTAAAATAATATTTTCTAATGAAATTTTACAAGAAATTTATAAAAGTTGTACATGGTGGTTATTTAGATCAAATTTTTTACACCAATTTATATTGAATGAAAATTCTGGTATATTGTTCAATGAAACAGAACAATTAATTAAAAAAGTCGGTGATATGCAGTTATTAAAAGAAAACCTTTGTTGTGAAACTTTATTTTATATTGAAGCTGCACAGTTTTATTTTTATTATAGAAGAATTCAGAATTCAGAAAAGTATGTTGCATTAGCTTGTGAAAAAGCAAAGTTAAGTTTAAACCTCGAAGGTGCGCTAGGTAAACGTACAAAATATCAAGAAGATGATAAAGCACAGTTATTTTTAAAAATAGACTTAGGAAAAGTTCAATTTTTTTCTAGATATTGTGAAAATTTACCAAATTCTTTAGATTTAAATGATGATATTAGATTAGAACATATTAAGTTTTCAGAAAATGTAGAAAATACACAATTAGGAGCAATAGAAGAAGCTATTGTATTGGCAAAGTAGTAAGTACATATTGTTTATGTTATTACACATTTCTAAAAAAGATCACATCTTATTGCAAATTTTACCTTTAATAGTATTCAATTGCAGTTATCACAGCCAAAGGATAAATTAACAGATGAAGAAGTACTACCTTATTTAACGGTAAGTTTTCCTAACTTTTTTATACTTTAATTGATTATAAAAAATAATTTTTTAGTAGGTAGTGATAAATAATACAAGAAATTGGTGTTTGAAAATGACATCTCTTTACTATCGATGCTGTTTGGAATTTAATGATAAACGAGCTATTGAACGATCAATGATGCAAATGGAATATTTAATACATGAATTACAAAACGCGAAAGCTACTGTCTCAGACAGAAGGGACTTATTTTTTGCCAGTGGTCTTAAACCAATTTGGGCTTTAGAACAGATGTCAGCACAGTTGATGTTAAATCTTGGATTGATAAAAGGTGCTTTAGATACATTCTTAAAGCTTCAGTTTTGGGAAGATGTTATTACTTGCTACAATATGTTAGAACTAAAACACAAAGTATGTTTGTTATTATATGCCACATTATTCTTAACATAGTACATTAAAAAGGGTATATTTTATTTATACTTTTAGGCTGCAGAAATCATTTGTCAAGAAATAACAAAAAAGCCATCAGTTCAATTATGGTGTTTATTGGGTGATGCAACTCAAGATCCTAGTCATTATGAGACAGCATGGAAATTATCCCATGGGAAAAGCAGTAGAGCTCAAAGACATTGGGGATTCTTTTATTTTGCAAAAAAAAATGTTAGTGCATTAATCCTGGGTTTAAAGTTGAATTCATGTAATAATAATTTTATTAAACATGTGTATTATTTTATTTTTTAGTATGAAGAAGCTATACCACATTTAAAATTATCAGTTGAATTAAACAATATTCAGGAAAACGTTTGGTTAAGACTTGGATTTGCTGCTTTACAAACAGAAAATTGGAAATTAGCAGTAACAGCATATAAACGATACTGTGCTTTAGAACAATCGGTTTGTATATTTGTTCTCTCTAATTCTTATATTAATTTTTTATACAATAGATTCTATTCAAAGAAGGTTACAAATTAATTACAGACATTTGAAGCATGGAATAATTTGGCAAAAGCTTATATAAAATTGGGGGATAAAGTAAAAGCTTGGAAATCACTTCAAGATGCTGTAAAATGCAATTATGATCAATGGCAAGTGTGGGATAACTTAATGGTTGTTAGCATTGATTTGGGCTATTTTTCAGAAGTATGAACATAACATTATATATTTTATGTAATATTATTAAAAATAAGATATTTTCTTTCAAGATCATATATTTTTTAATGTTCTGTTTATTTTAGGTAATTCGATGTTATCATCGTATTTTAGATCTCAAAAGTCACCACCTAGATGTTCAAATTCTCGACATACTATCCAATGCTGTATTAAATAATATAAATGATTGTGATGGGAATTCCACACAAAAATTATTATTACAGGTGTTAGAACTATTTGGAAGAATTAGTTCTTTTATACCTAATAACCCTGATATTTGGAAAATGTATGCACAACTTACTGCTCTCAAAAAGACAGATATTGATAATGATAAAGCTATGCAATATTTGCAACAAGCACATCGTTTTGCTGTATCTGACCCTAGGTGGCCTCTACAACAAGAATCAGTTGAAAAAGTGCTACAAATATGTTGTATATTAGCAGAAACATATTTAGAATATACTTCGAACTGCGAATTTAAAAAGAAAAAATCACTGTTAGCAAGTGCAAAATTATCTCTTCAAGGAGTTATAAAAAGAATTAAAGATAAAGAGTGGAATGTTGATAAAATTCAAGCATATTTAGGAAAAGTTGAAGAGTACTTAAATACTATAATAACCGAATTAGAACAAATAAAGTTAACAAACTGAAAAATGTGTCACAAATTCATTATATATATAGATTAAATTACACTGTAAGTAAATTTAATAGATAATACTTCTGAAATGTATTATTTTTAAATATTTATGAATTTATAAAAATTTAAATATAGATAATTCTATATAAATCTATATTCTATATCAAACCTACCTTCTTTCTTTGATATTTGTGATTTTATTCAACATAGAATATAGTGTCATTTATGTGAAATTAGACAAAGCATGGAAAAATGAAACTAACAGTAATAGAAGAGTGTATCCTTTATTTATCTAATAATTATTTAGATATATTTATTACAAAATAAAACTTTAACAATTCAACACATAGAAAAATTCATTAATGGTATTTAACACTAAACCTACCGACACTTCATGTATACCTATTTGTACCGTGAGCGGTCAAATGACTGCTTCAAAAAAAAACACATCTTAATATAGAATAAGATTTTAGCCAATTGGATAGTGAACAAAATATTTTCTTCTATTTTGAAATGTTTTATTTACATATATGTGTACATTTTTTACAAATTACAGGATTTTTTATCGTACATTTTCCACATACGTACTTTTTACATTTTATACGGATTGTGTTAGTCTTATTAATTTTGCAATGTCTTATTTGACAAGATTTCTATCCAGATGAATCTATAGTTGTATTTGTTCTTGTTTTTGATTAACATTCTTTGCTTAGCTGTCTCTCTTTTTCTGTCTCTCGGGCTTCACTTTTTTCGATTTCAATGGATGAATGTATTAAACTGAAGAACAATACTTTTTTATTGGGTTTCGCTTTGTAAATTGTAACAGTTAAATTATTTGATCTATATAATATTGTTGAGAAGCGTGTTATACTATAGTTTGCCTGTCTCGTCAATTTTGATAGCTCTCTTTTATTTCTGCGAATGGTTCCAACAAGCGTAATTTTTTTTGCTAAAAGTTTACTTGCTAATGACACGCTTGTAAAAAAATTCAGTTTGCAGGAATATATGAGGGGGAGAATGCTTTACTTTGTTACACTTACACCTAAACTTTACCATCTATAAAAATAATCTTATATACTGTCATAAACACGGGTAGGCATCTTTCCCAATCGCGCATTTATTTACATAGTGGATAAGATAATATAGGAGTCAAAGGTAAGAATATAGTTGGAAATAACATGATTAGTTTAAACAGTCAAATGACCGCTCGTTTGTTTGATTGCATATAAACTACATTACATTTCATTTTAAAGATAATCATATATAATATATATACATCAAAGGTTAAAGAGTAATTTGCCTTGGAAGAATTAATACATCTGTGAAACTTTGTACTTCTTTTTCTTCTAGTAAAAGGTTTTATGAAACTAAGAATATATATCATTTTGTATGAATATGTATTTATTTAAACTGTATATGTTAAACTGTATATTTATTTTTATAGATATGTATATATACTGATTAAAATTCAAAATATAAATTTATCACTGTTTTCATAATTACAATCTTGCCTATACTCGATTTATATAAATTTCGCAATACATGTCATGATAATCATTGAGTTCGTCGTTGTCCAATGAGAAGCAGCTTTAAACAGCAAAGTTAAATTTATATAATATAAATTATAGCAGTCACTATAGTTTTAGGAATATTTGAAAATATTATATTATTAATATTTATATTCCGGTAAGCATGTAATTATTATATGAACGAAATTTTATTAATTATATATTTGTATAATTATTAAAAAGTAATATATACTATATTATGTACACGTTCATTACTATAAATTTTTATATTTTTTAAGCAAAAATTTATTTAATTTTAATTAACTATTTTTCTTTAAGATGGCATTTACAGGAAAAGTTGTACTAATAACTGGAGCTAGTTCTGGTATTGGGGCGGCAACTGCTATACACTTTTCCCAATTAGGTGCACTACTATCACTAACAGGTCGTGATGCTCAGAGATTAAATAAAGTTGCTGAGAAATGTAAATCTAATAAACCATTAATTATAACTGGAGAATTAACTAATGAAGCTGATGTTCAAAACATTGTTCAATCTACTGTCAAACATTATGGCAAATTAGATGTACTAGTTAATAATGCTGGTATATTAGAGCAAGGAAGCATAGAGAATACTTCATTAGAGCAATATGATAGGTATGATATTTTTTTATATAATAGCATAAACTTATAAAATTTTATTAATATTTTCAAAAAAACATGTTTAACGTGTAAATATTACAGAACTTTTAATGTAAATGTACGTGCAGTGTATCATTTAACAATGTTAGCTGTTCCGCACATAGTGAAAACTAAAGGTAATATTGTAAATGTATCAAGTGTATGTGGATTAAGATCATTCCCAGGAGTTTTGGCATATTGTATGAGTAAATCAACAATTGATCAATTTACTCGATGTGTAGCTCTTGAACTTGCACCAAAACATGTATGTATGATTATAAAACTTAGTAATTACCACAACGATTTTCATACAAACATTATGATACTCTATTTTTTATTTATAGGTAAGAGTTAATGCTGTGAATCCAGGTGTGACAATTACAAATCTTCATGAACGTAGTGGAATGTCAGAGGAGCAACTACAAAAATTTTTTCAGCATAGCAAAGACACTCATGCACTTGGTAGAACAGGAGATCCTAGTGAGGTTGCTGCATCAATTGCTTTTTTGGCAAGTGATAATGCCAGCTTTATTACAGGAGAAACTTTATCTGTAGATGGCGGAAGGCATGTTATGTGTCCTCGTTAAAAACTAATATTTTGTATATAAAATAACAATTGTTATTTTTGTATTTTCAAATACATTACAATCTGTTACTACTTATGAAGTCATTGTATTTTTTAAAGAAATTACACAAATATAAAAACAATATTTATCAATAAATAAATGATTCAAATATTATTCCTTACTTGTAATTCTTGCAATATATTAATTAATCAATATTTTATATCACACTATCAATTTATATAAAAAAAAACTTAAAAACAATAGGACTTTATTTCAATTACTTAAAAATAAATAAAGTACCTAAATGCAATATAAAAAAAATTAAGAAACAGTTTAATTAGCAATAAAAAACATTACATTATATATGAATGTTTTCTTTTTGTTTATTCCTTCGAATTTCCAAACCTTTTCGCCAATTTAAATATAAAGGTCAAAATTGATATACAAGCAAAAGAATTATGTGTAGATAACCAATAACATGCAGTAACATGCTATTATCTGAAAGACAAGGACTTTAACTCTAACCACAAATTTTACGTAAATATTATAAAAGATATTAATATATTAGAGAATTTTATATTATTTATATCTTATATGATTAGAAAATAATGTATGTCATATTATATACTTCTTTTAAAAACAATAAATTTATATCTGGTATGAATTTAAATCAAATATAATGTGTATATATGCCACGTCATATAATGAACTTCTTATCTTCTTTGAAAATTACGTATCTTATAAAGTATAAACTAACATTCACAGTTGCAAGTTTGATGAGATATTAATATACATGATGTCTTCTCAAAATTTACCATATTTTTTATCTGGGTTAGTGGTAAATGGCTTTGGGAGAGGTTCTAAAGCATTAGGAGTACCAACAGGTAAGATTTAATCACTTAAGTTTTATTTAATAAACTCTACAGTTGTTTAATTAAATAAAAGCAATTTAAAACTATTTTAACGTTGCAGAAGATAATCTAGAATCTCGTATACAGTTGAAAAAAACAATCGTTCTATTCTTATAGATACTTATTGGCGGGAACATATGAAATATATTCAGAAAGCCGTTTAATACTACGTATTTATTATGTCAATTAATTAATTTTATAATTAAATTTCATGGAAGATATTTCAATATATATGAGTTTTAAATAAGGTTTTGTTAATATTGTATGTAATTATAAAATTATTTTTATTATAGCAAATCTTGAAGATGAAGTAGTAAATAGTTTACCTGATGATTTTGATACTGGAATTTATTACGGATGGACTTCTGTAGACGGCCAAGTTTATAAAATGGTTGCAAGCATTGGTTGGAATCCATTTTATAAAAATGAAAAAAAGACAGTGGTATAAATTTAAAACAGAATCATTTAATATTTAATAATATAAAAATTTCAAATCATTTTTAAATAATACATTATTGTTGTAGGAAGTACATTTATTGCATAAATTTGAAAATAATTTCTATGGAAAACAAATTAAAGTAATTTTCACCGGATATATACGACCACAAAAAGATTTTACTTCTGAAGGTAAGTAGTAACTATCCAAAAATTAATTTTCTTTTTATCTAAATAATGTTTTAATCATTTCAGAAGAATTAATTAAAGCAATAAAGAATGATATTGCGATTGCTAAAAAGCAGCTAGAGGAACCCGATATGACTGTTTATAGAGATGATCAATTTTTCAAAGATTAGTGAAATTACATAAATATTGAAGCCATGGTTTTATTTATAAATTTTAGAAGTCATGTTTATATTCTGCTACCTGTAAATGACATACAACGTGTTTCTTTTAGCTTGAAAACCTTGTAATATTTCGAAAACCGTTAAAAATATGAAATTATTATTATAAAAATTGTTAAATATGGAAATAGACATTGTTTAGTGTGTATTATTTTTTATAGATAGAGAAGTTAGAGAAGATTCAAGGTTAAATTAATTTTGTTTAATAGAATATTATACATTTTTATTTAAAATACTCTAGCGATTATCAAGGTCATCCAATATAGCTACGGGAACCATATTGTCTTGAAAGAAAATAAAGAATAAATCTAGGTTAGATTAGGTTTTGTGGAAAGGAGATAATATAATTTTTCTAAACGTTTCGTTTCATACATTACAGACTGTTTAATTCGATAATTTTGTATTGGATTAGATTTGAATTAAATTTAAGAAATAGATAGATTGTGGATAATCAATAATGAAAACGGATCTAATTTGAATTATATTAATAGCAAAAAGGACATTTCATAGTTATACATCTATGTTCCTAATAAAACATTAAAAAGAATGTTTTTAACGATACTTTTCTAAAGTATGTGTTTGTCTTAAAAATTTGTTATCTTTTTAAATCTTGGAAAATTCCAAACAATTCATTTCGTAATTACATTTTGCATAAATGATATTTGTTTGGATTGGCACCATAATGTTTGGTATCGAGATCTAGTAACTTTTATTCTGTCGATATGAGTGTAAAATAGGATAAAATAGGATAGTTACTTAAAAAGGACTGTCCTCTGAAATAAAGGACAGATGGTCACCACATATCTAACAATAAGTCATAAGTTAGTAAGATTTCATAGATATATTACGTTGTTAAAAAAAAATTATTTACATTCAACAATTTATACTTCCATACCTAGCAATTCTTCTAATAGCAATTTTTTTGTATTTTCAGTGGTTTTCAAAATATTAAAGTATTTCCATATAAAAGGAACACACTGTTTCAAATACAATTGTATGTTATAATTTTTATTTTTTCAGAATGATACAATAATTCATTAAAGTACATAGATTTTATGATAAAGTGTATAGTATGAAAATTTTTATATTTTTAATTTCTTACATATATGTATTATTGTTTCTAGTTTACATTCAATTATTTATTTTGTATTTTAAAAATAATATTTATATGCATAAAATTAAATAAAAAAATATAACAATTAAATGTATTTATATTCAAATATATATAATATTTTTTAGTACAATATAATATATTATGTGATGATAAATTATCAGATTGCTAATCCTTAAGTAGTATCAGATGATGATGAAGTTGATGGTGGAGCAACAGGAGGCAGGGGAGGAGGAGGTGGAGGAAAAGGTGGTGGTGGTGGTGGTGGTGAGGTTATCCACGGCATTTTCATCCTTACAAAAGCTTGTGGTGTTTGTGACCAAAGCATATTCGTATTTGGAAATCTTACATACGATTTTGAGCGATTTTGAAATGGTAAATATACTGGAGAAATTCTTGGACATGTATTAAAAGAAATTCTAGTATTTGAAGGTGTTGAAGTAATACTATTTTCATTATAATAATTATATGAACCATAGAAGTTCTGATTTATGCTATGCATAGCTTGCAATGAATATGCTCCATATCCATGTGGTTCTCCATTATTCTGATAAGGTTGTGACCATAAATTTTGCACCTGATTCTCAACCTGTATAGAAGAAAGTTGTCTATCTACTGATGGATAAAATTCATCTTTATTATATTGCCGTATATTTCTATTCCATGGATGGTTAGATTGCCAACTACTGTTATGTTCTAAAAATATGAACAATGTGTGAATTTAATGCTAAATATAATTTATATATATAATATATAAAACTTACTTGAAGTACGTTTACGTTTAACTGGAATATCTGTTTGATTGGCATTATTTGTTTGTTTTGCTTTTAGTTGTTCATAATAAGCACGTTCTTCTTCATCATCTGAAAATTCTGGAGGTTCATCTGCATTTGCATCAATACCCTTAATTCTGTAATAATTATGCATTATTCAGGATATGGAGCTGATTGTATTCTTACTTCAAAAAGTTCATATAATTTTCTTAACTTATGTAATGTTACTTCTCTGATTTTAATAATTTAAAAATATGTCAATAATAAATTTTTTCTATTAGTATATTTAAGTTATTTTAACTGTATGATATATAAATGAAATGAAAAACTAAAAATATTTTGATAGCAAGTACAGGAGTAATTTAAACATGAAAAACTACAAACTTGCTGAAATAGTAATATATTAACATTCAATTTATGTGTACCATAAATGTGGTTAGACTTACTTTGTTAATTCATGCAGAAACACTAAAGAAGTATATTCTGTATTTGGACAATAATAAACAGTCATTCCTACTTTAACATCAGATTCTTTTATATGTTCAGAACTATTGAACCTTACACAATAATGAGGTTCATTCACTTGTCCAAAAACATCAAATATTTTACCTAATGCTCTTTGACCTTTTTCAACAAATAAAACTGTATCTAAATTTAATGTTGGTTTATCAGGTTTTGGTTTTACAACTACTAATTGTTCAACCATCCACGAAACCTTAAATTTTAATTTGTTTCATTACATGATCTTGCATCTTATAATATCTATGTAAATTAAAAATTTACAAATACCTCGCCTAATGGGTCACATAGTACTTCAGGTACACTAATTTTTAAATCTTCAATAGGAGGTAAGTCATCTAATTCATCTTTTATTTCATTATTCTTTCGTCTTTGTATAGTATTTTCTTTACTCCTTTTTCTAGAAACATGTGTGTGAACTAAAATTAAATGAAACAGTGTGAATTATTTACAAAGATAAAGAACTTACTTGTTTGTACTATCATCACTGTCTGATTCATTTGATTCAACTATTACTGAAGAATCACTGCTACTAGTAGAATCATCTTCACTATCACTTTCTTCACTTGATGATGTTTTTTTGTTTTGCCTGTAAGTCTGTATTTCTATCTTTTTCAAAGATTCACTTTGATTATTTTTACATGTTGTCTCATCAAAATTACTTTCCGTTTCTGAATCAGAATTACCATATTCTATAGCTATACTAACCAAAGAGGATACTTTGTCAGTTTCTATTTAAAAAAAAGAGAAACAAAATTAATCTCCAATGAAAATTATAGATCATTTTAATTATAATAAATAATTATTTTATATTTTTACTTTTATTGTTCACAATATGTTCACCTTCCTGTTTTAAATATTCAATTGTTAAATCCTCATTTATATTCTGACTTTTGTTGATGCTATTTACAGGTAATTCATTTTGAGCAATATTTGAAAACTCAATTGATTTTTGTTGTTGCTCATTTGTGTTATTCTTTTTATTAGAATTTTCTTCAACTTTAATAGTATCAACTAAAATTATTTCACAGTCATTTGTAAATTGACTTGCTTGGTTAACATTATTTTGTATATCTTCTTTATATGGAAACAAACAATTTGGAATAATACTTGAAGTGTTAGTACTGTTTTCAACATTGAATGGATGTTCCTTACATTCATCATTTGAACTTTTATTTTCTATTACTCCTTCCATTATAACCTCATTTGTATTCATTATACATTTTATTTTTATTTAAAAATTATAATTAATAAGTCGTGAAAAAAAAAGTTACTTTGATATGTATTACCAATATTCATTCATATATTTCTTGTATAGAATTTTGTATACTCTATATAAAAGAATTTATTAATACTAACCACACGTATTCAACGAACCGCGTGTTGCGAATGGCGCACAGTTCTATCGTGATAATTGCTTTTTATATACTTATCATAGTTTTAAAATAAACCTGAAAATCATAATTTAAGAGTTGTTTTAAAAAATTATTTTTACTATTAAAAGATCAGTATGATATATTATATATTTATTTAGTAAAATAACTTTCTATACTTCAAATTTTCATTTAATAAAATTGAACAAAGTGTCATAAGTTTTTGTGTAGGCATTGTTTGTGATATTGTATGAGTTGTATGTATTTAAAAATAACACAAAGAAATATAAATCCACGTATAATTTATTATATAAGAGTTATGATAAGAATATAAAATGTAAAGAAAACACGTAGAAAAAAATTTTGTATGTAGCAGATTAACAAACAATAAGTCTTTCAAAAATATAACTAAAGTTTATTTTCCAAACATACATAAAATTTATGAATTGAACGAAAATGTAGTATTTTTGACGAGTGCATGATGCTCTGAGAATTTGTTTTCCATAGTTTTTTATATATCACCCTACTAGTATGGAATTATAAATGGAATCATATACGTACCCCGAAATGTAATCATCAGAAGCATACATATATACATCTAACAAAGTGTCTACGTTCGACATTGCCTACATTTGTAATAAAACTTTAAAGTGAAATTTCTCAAGAACAAAAACTGATTTTAACGAACAGTATGAAGCTCTTATTACACTACGTGTATACTATAAATTATACCCAATCTTATACTAAAAATGATGTCCATGCGACCATAGACTTTACTTGTTAAGTTTGATTTAATCTTCAAGATTATACAATCACCAAATTTGTAAGTACTAATTAGATTTAAGTTCTGTTGCAATAAAATTGGTATATTTTCTATATTCATCAAGTCCTTCCAATCTCTAAATCCTTTAAATTCAAAATAGTATGTGACAGGCAGTCATTAAAAACAAAAACGGCTTTTCCGATGAAAAGGCTATTTAAAAAAAAGTATCTATTTCCTTATGAAAAAAACGAAACAAAATGTAAAAAATGTTTACTAAATGTTTTGATAAATAAAATCTTAATTCTCATAAAAACGTGTAACTTTTCCGTTGTATATCCTGTTTTCCTTAAAGCTCGTAATGATTTCAAACTTTTGACTGGTAGTGTATATTACGATGCAGAAATTTTTACCAAAACCTATAAAACATTTTGTGTATAAAAATACCTTATAGGTTTTAAATTAAAATTGATTTGAAAATTCCATTAAAATTTGTAATCATTAAAAATGTTATTGTTTCTTAGCATACTATACATTTACTTTTTAAAGAGTAATATATAATATTGTCATGTATTTTTATTACTATACAATTATTGTTTTTAAAAATTTCAGTTTTATTCTCTTGTAACTACATTTACGATTGTTTGAATTATCTTTTTCCCACTTTGATGATTTAAAAGATTCAAAACAGGTTCCTTCATTTTTTGTTCCAATAATTTGACTAATTCCATTCTCATTCTTTGTAAGAGTTGAGCCACCTAAATGAAGTTAAAGATAAATTTAAAACATAATGTTTTTTAATCTTAATTTTCATAAAAATTAACATTCTTACCCTATGTGATTCAACACTAAATAATATCCAACCATCTTCTAATGATACAATAAATATTCCATTATGTTGTTCTATTTTTAATTCATAATCAAAAAATAAAATTAGTGGTAAAATTGGAACCACTGATACTTCTTTAATAAATACTTTACTTGTTTTAACTTTTTCCTGAAATACTAGATACGGACTAGGAAAATAACCAACATGGAAGTTAACAGAGGATGGATGGATACTGACAAAACCATCATTCTTAGTTTGGAATCTAAGTTCCTCGGGTTTAGGCTGTATTGGAATTGCCCCAACAGATTGTACTTGAAAAGATTTTTCTGGTGTAAAAACTTTTACAACATTAGGATAAAGAGCTGCACAAAGTAAACCTTGAAGAAGTTTGTAATTAGAGTTATTGATATTAAGTTCAAATCCAGTAATTTCTATGATTTTATCAATATTTGGTTGTCGTTTAGGCAAATTAATAGGGACAAAGCCAATTGAAACTAATAGTTCTAAAAATTGATACTTTATATCTGCCAAAGTATACAATGTACGCACTGACAGATGATTTTCATTTGCAAAAGCTTGACCTGCACTATTGCTGCGTGTACATGCTTCTAACCATTTCTATAAAATAAGGGGAAATATATAAACATTTTTTTTATGCTATGATTGTATATTACAATATTTATATTTATACTGTTACCGTATATGCTTTGAGAATAGTTAATTGATCGGAATTAGCAGTAAAAAATTCCTTTTTAGCATCAATTTCGTGCTTTTTTTCAAAAGGTACGGTAAATGGATTTTTATGAGATAAACAAGCTGCAATAGTAAGTGCAGAATCGAGACAACAAAAGATTGCTCCAAACAGTATTAGTTTCCCGATTCGTACATTTACAGGTAGTGCTGCAAGATGATGGCCTAAAGGTGTCAATTTACATTCGGAATTAAATGCACCAACATCTTGTAAACGTTTGATTGCACTACAGATATTTTCATCTGTTGGTGGTTCCAGCATTTTACCTAGATAAAAAATTATAGTAATTAATAAAAAGAGCAATTAAAATATATAAAAATACAAAAACTCTAATTACCTAAAACTTTATGTATATTAATTTCTTTTCCCATATGTAGAAGTTGAATACGTAATAACAGTGGTTCTAAAGGAATACGTAATATTTCAGGTACTGGTTGTGTTGAAAAGTGATACTTAAACCTAAAAAAATTTAAATTTGAATAAATTTGTCTTATATAATGCATTAATTAAATGATTCTAAAAGCAATTATACATACTTGTATGAGGTATATAAATGAATGCATACTCCCGGCATTACACGTCCAGCACGTCCCTTTCTTTGTAATGCATTTGCACGCGATACCCAACATGTTTCTAAACTTTCCATATTTTGGTTTGAATTAAATCTAGTTTCTTTCATCTTTCCACTATCAATTACAAAGACACAATCGTTTATAGTAATAGAGGTTTCAGCTAAATTTGTACTTAGTACAATTTTTCTAACATCTCCAGTTTTTTTAAAAACCAAGTTTTGTTCTTCATTTGATAAAGATGAATGTAATGGTACAACAATAAATTTTCCAGTCTTTGGTGAGAGATATTTGTTGTCATTTAATCTATCTTTCAATGCAATAATTTCAGCAAATCCAGGTAAAAATACCTAAAATTGCAATAATAATTGAAATACATATCATTAAAAAAAAAATTTACTTACTAAAATGGAGCCACTTTTAGGATAAGTATGTTCGCCAAAAATAATCCATTCTAATACTGTCTCTATAAGTTCAAAATTAATCTTATCATGATCCATGATATATAAGTTCTTATGTGTCTGCATATTATAACCCTGATATCTACAGACTATTTGTATTAATGATAGATTTTCATCCTGAAGAGATTCCTTAGGTAAAGCAGCAGCAGGGCCCTCAATCTCTGCAGTTTCTAAATCAATTTGTAGTTGCAATAAATCACCTTTAATTTTACGCGTAAATTTCGAATTTTCTTCGAGCACATAATTTGTTTTTTCCAATATATCTTCTAAAAAAATTTGTTCTACAGAAAACGTTTTTCCTGGAATACATAAAATAGGTGCTCCTTTAAAGTATGAGGAAAATATTTCACTTTTAAGTGTTGCACTCATAAGTATTATTTTTAGATTTGATCTTTTGGGCAATAGTTCTTTTAATAACATCAATAGGAAGTCACTAGACAAAAAAAATTTTAATAGTTACATTAAAATAAACAAATAAATATAATACTAACTTACCTTTCTGCACTTCTTTCATGGACTTCATCTATAATAACATGTGTAACATCTGCTAAGTCTGGATTCATGGAAAACCGTTGCAACAAGATTCCAGTTGTACAAAATGTTAATCTAGTTCTATTAGAAATTCTGCTCTCTAATCGTATTTGGTATCCTACAGTGTCACCAGTACGTTCATTTCTTTCTAATGCTACTCTTTCTGCTACTCCTATTGCACTTATTCTTCGAGGCTGTGTACATATTATGTTAACATTGCTTTTAGATTCAGCCCTATTAAGAATCCAATCATCTAATAAAAATTGTGGAACCTATAGAATAATCATAATTTTTTATACTATCTCATTATAAGTTTAAATATTTGTTATGATACCAATGAAGTTTATTAACTTAATTACCTGAGTACTTTTACCACACCCTGTTTCACCTGAAATTATAGTGATTTGATTTTTATGTATCGTTTCCAAAATTTCATTCATCTTTGACCATGCAGGTAATGTTTCTCTAGCTTTTTTCATTTTTTTGTACCTAGGATTTGTTTGTTTTTCCTTAAAACTTTTTTCAATTAAATCGTCTTCTTTTAATATATCTTCCCAACTAACATTATTTCTGTTTTTCCTATGAACAGATCCTAGTTTATAATGTGTAGCAATATTTGTTTCATCTTCACTTTCTGATTGTGTTTGAAATAGTGATTCATTCTGATCTAGAAATTGTTCTTTATTTTCTTCTAAATATCGCTTTATATCGTGTTCATTTTCCAAAAGAGATATTATTGAAAAAATAGAAGGCATTCCATCTTCAGATATTAATAATGCTTCATCATATAACCTTCTTCCTATTCTTAAACAATTTATACTTGGAAAGGTACCATCATTTTTATAAAAATAAAAATATGGTGGTTCATATGGATATTTACAACCTAATAAAATATTTAAGATTATAGATAACAATATGTATCACTCGTGTATTAATTACACAACTTAATTGTATTACCTTCAGGAAATCTTATTTCTAAGGTAAAATATGGATCCTCCCTTTCAGGCATTTTTAACACTTGTGGTTGCTGATGCAAAAACCTACATTTATTTCCAAATCTACACTTTTTATTAATGAATAATCTGCAAACTTCTCTCTCCTTTTCTTTCTCTTGTTTTTGTTTAATCTTTCGAATTTTTTGCTCTATCTCATCATTTCTAACTAAATAATCCAATTTAACTTGGACAAGCCAAATCTGATTTTTTATTTTTTCAGTAAACATATCCTCATAAATAGATTCAAGTGCTTCTTTTTCTTCTTGTCTTCTTTCTAATAAATCTACTGTGTCAATGTCATCAGGTGCTTTATTCCTTGCTATATTTTCTAACCCATAATATTTATAAAATAGTACTTCTAAAGCTTTCCCTACGTTACTTTCTGTATGTAGTAGTGCCTCAGTACAATGTAATTGGTGAAAGCTAAAAATAATATAATTATTTTTATAATAATTATTAAGAATTCAACTAAAAGTAATTAATATTTACCCATAGCTTTCAAGTTTAGATGTTGCAAATTGTCTAGTAATTTGTTCTTCAGTTTTAGGTGTTGTATCCTTAGAAGAATAATCAACTATTCCTTTAATAACTAAATTACCTCTTTCCATCCAATATTGTTTATCTAAATTTGATTTTTTGTTTTCAAATTCTGATGCATCAGAAAGTTTAAAACTCTGTCCAAATATTTTATTATTATATTCTAATAATATATTTTACAAAAACTTTATATAATAATTACACAAAAATACTCATAAATACATACAGAACCATAAATATTTTTTAAAGTATCATAAAGTTGTTGTTCAGATTCTTCTGATATTCTTAAAGTTTGCAGTTCGACTTTAAGTTTGCTTGAAACATGAAAACTATTATTTTTATTTTTGTTTTTCCCTGATACATTCCTATCAAATACATATGAATTCTTTTAATTCAAAAAGTAATATTGTAAAATAATTATGACATTAAAATAATTTTAGAACATGTTTAACTAATGCTTCAAAGATCAATAAAATCAGTTTTTAACTTTTTAATTGTTCGCATTAAAGAAAAAAACGTTTTAATACTGTATTTTAAATTATTTGTATTGCAATACATAAAAGGTTATGCTGTTTACTTACACGTTACTTTTTCCCACATGTTTACCTTCTAATATCATGTCATCCATTAATTCAGTATCGGTATGATTCATTTAAATTATTAATAAGTTTGCTATATGTAAATTAATTAGAAAAGTATTTTTAGCTATATCTTCCAATATTTGGTAAGAATTTTGGTTAAGAAACCGCAAATGGGAAGGTACTGACAAAGCTATGCATGTGAATGAAATTACACTCATATGCGCACTACTAATTATTTTACTTTGGAGGGGGGGTGTGTAAAAAGCTGGTGGGAGTATCCCTACTCACAGCCTCACAACTACGGTCTGCGTCCCTTCTACGAAAAAACTGGATGTATGCAATCGTTGACCTGCATATTACAGGAAATTATCATGTTCTCTTTCATCGCACTAGATGTCACAATATGCAATTTTATGTTACCTTAGTGATTTTACTGAATTGTTTATCATCAGTATATAATTTCTTAATTTCAAATTTTATCATTGGTTAAATTTTAATTTCTCAGAACAGAAATTATTAAAATATTTTTACATAATCTGACAGAATTTGAGACGTAGATTCAACAAAATTGCAGTTTTAACTTAATTTTATTGTTTTTGTGAATAACATTAACAAGTAAAAAAATAAATGCAAATTTATTTATCATATATATTATTTATACAATTCATAATTTATTTTCAAGTTGATAAATAATCGTTTTATTGTAACCACAAAGTAATAAAAGGTTTTCCCAAGGATGCCATCGTGCATCTAATATTGTGACATTGCTTGGAGTGGATATACAACTTGCACATTGAGGTGTCCATTCAAACATGCGCGCACATTCGCAAAATATTAAAAGATGAACACGTGTAGGATTCCATCTTACAGCTACATAAAAATTTTTATATTTTTTATAAGAAATAAGAATTTATATTAAAATTTAATTGAAATACTTACCTGTAATGGTATTTTCAAGAAGTAAATAATCGAGATAATCTTCAATAATGTTCCATATCCACAATGTTGTAGGATAAAGTTGATGCTTTATAGCCAAGTACTGTCCACAAGAACTAAATTCTAAAATATCAAATTTTGCAACTGATAATCGTTCAATGTTATTTTTTCTTCCAATTTTTATATTTATTGGTCGTTCTGATTTTTCTTCCACTATAAATATCGATTTTTAATATTAATGAAATCTACGTATAAATTTGTTTAGAAAATAACTTACAAATATGTTTATCATAAAAGTTCGTATTTTTACTAGATAGTTTCTGTGGAATTGTGCGTTCTTCATACACTTTGTTCAAGTAATCTTCTTTAATTACTGGTTCAAGATACAATTGCAAAAGAGGTTTCCATGTCACATGATTTAATAAAATAATCTAAAATATAAATTTTTAATTAAATATAATAAAAAAGTTAATAATAAAATTAACTCTAGAACTACCAAACAAGTCAAAGTGATCAATTCGTAATTTTTATAGAAATATGGTAAATTTACTTTTGGAAATTTACTAGGATTTTTACTAGCATTTGTTTCTCTCATATTAGATACTTTTTCATATAATTCTTAATTCGATTTCCTCGATGCAAATCAATTGTCGGTAGTTTTAGTGTTAATGAGCAATAAATTTACTAAAATCTATAAAATTATACCACTTCGTTAAACCCTGTTATAGCTAATAATTGTCCACTGGGCATCCATGTTACATTTTCAATTCCCTTTACACCTTCATAATTATTATATTCCATTTGTAATAAACTTATATTTTGTGCGGGGTAAAATACTGCAATATCTTTTTCTAATATGTTTGAATAAATAATTAATTTTGGCTTCTTACTAAAGGAAGACCATATACATAATAATTCGCTATTTGGGGACCAACACATTCCGTCAACAGTATCTAAACATCCACATATTAGTTTCTAAAATTAAAAAATTTAATGATATATGAAAAAGTAAAAATACTAAATCTTACAGTGAAAGGTAAAACTACTAAATCCAATTATATTTTGATGTACAAATTAAATAAATGTATGATCTGATTCTTTTGTGTTACGAAAAATGTAAAGTATTGTAATGACGCATTAAATTATTTAAAGTTTTATATTTATTTAAAAATAAAGTAATATTTTTATGACAAGATAGTTTATATCTACACGTAAAAGATAAAATTTTTCATTAATAATAAATTGAAAATATCAAATATGCAAAAAAAAAATAACGGTGTAAAAGAATCTAGTAACTTTTTATATTAAAAAGTTACCGACCTTTTTGATATGGTTACTTTGCTTATAGCTTTTGGGGTTAGGTTAATGTTTTGATCGTTATTCATTATCTGATATTAGTTAAAAGAAGATATGACAACTTATATATCATGTGCCTGCAACAGAGTTCCACATTCAGTGGACTGGGGAAAAAATGGACTTATTTGTTTTGCAGCTTGTCATGCAGTTGCAATTTATGATCCATATATTTCAAAAATTGGAAAAGTGACAAATACACTTCATCGACATAAAGATCGTATTAATACTGTACGATGGATCAAACGAAAAAATTTGAAATTCGAATTCGAACTGCTATCAAGTTCAGTGGACGGTACTGCTATCATTTGGAGTAAAAGTATTAAATGCTTTGAGTATAGCTCTATTATAGAAGCTGGTAACATCTTAACATTTAGCAATTCGCTATATATTTCCGATCATGATTTTCAAACTAATGAAACATTCCTTAAATTGTTAATATGTACTGGATCAATTAAAGGAGATTTGAAAATATGGTTAAGAGATACAAGTAATAATGTAAAACTTTTACAGACACTTACATTTGAAAAAAAATTACCAATAGAAGCTTGCTTTTCTTTTTTGCCAAATACAGATTTACCACTTTTGGCTGTTGCAATAGAAAATTCAACAATTGAATTATATGCAACTGACACTAACATTATAGAAGAATTAAATTTTGTCAAAATTCAAGTTTTAGTTGGACATGAAGATTGGGTACGATGTTTAGACTTTAATTATGACACAGATAACAGCATTTTACTTGCAAGTGGATCTCAAGATGCTATGATACGATTGTGGAAAATTTCAGCAAAGAATATAGAATCTTCAAATGATAAATTACGTCAAAAAGAACAGGTGTTTATGGTTAATAATATAAAGTACAATATCACTTTGGAATCTGTTCTTTATGGTCATGAAAACTGGATTTATGGTGTACATTGGTATCCAGTACAATTAGATAATAAGCATAAAATTTTAAAATTATTATCTTGCTCATTAGATAAATCTATGATTATATGGGAACCAGATAAAGTAACTGGAATTTGGTCTGAGAAAGTAAGAGTAGGTGAAGTTGGTGGCAATTTAATGGGCTTTTATGGTTGTAAATTTAGTGGTAATGGATCAAATATATTGGCACATGGTTACCAAGGGTCATTTCACATTTGGACGTATTCGGATACTATCAAAAATTGGATTCCAAGATCTGTACCAAGTGGTCATTTTGCTGAAGTAGTTGATCTTTGCTGGGAGCCAAATGGAAGGTATATGTTTAAGATTACATTTATGATTCATGAAAAGAATATGTAATATTTCATATTGTGTTATAGGTTTCTTATTACTGCAAGTGCAGATCAAACAACAAGAATTCATGCACCTTGGAAAAATGGAACAATAGAATTTTGGCATGAAATTGGACGTCCACAAGTTCATGGATATGATATGTCTTGTGTAGTTATGTTAACTCCTTATACATTTGCTTCAGGAGCAGAAGAAAAAGTTGTACGGATATTTACAGCTCCAGCAATATTTAAGAATTATTTAATGAAAATTGCTAATGTTGATGATTTTAACAGCATGGTAGCTAACAGTGCATCAGTGCCTGCCCTTGGATTAACAAATAAAGCAGCATTTAATGAAGATATTATAATGGAAGATATCAAAGTTAGTGATTTAGAAAATCAGAATTATGTTCCTCCAACAGAAGAAGAGTTAATGCAAAATACACTGTGGCCAGAATTACAAAAACTTTATGGTCATGGGTATGAAATATTCTCTATGGCTGCTAGAAATGATGGTTCACTATTAGCAACTGCATGTAAATCAACATCTCCAGAACATTCTGAGATATTATTATGGAATACAAATACATGGTCTCAGATTCAGAAACTTATGTCTCATCAATTAACAGTAACACAAATGGAATTTTCACCCAACGACAAATACTTAGTGTCTGTTTCTAGAGACAGAAGATGGTCATTATTTGAATGTAAAGATAATACATATACCTTAATTGGAATTAGTTTGAAAAAAGATAATCTTCATACTCGTATAATATGGTGTTGTTCATGGACTCATGATTCATCTTTATTTGCAACTGGTTCCAGAGATGGGAAAATTGGAGTTTGGAATCCAAATTTTAGAGATAAAATTGTTCCAGTTACAAATTTAGATGTGAAAATTTCTGTAACAGCACTTGCATTTTCAATTCAGTGTATTTCTGACCATTTTTATCTCTTAGCTATAGGGTTTGAAACAGGATATATAGAAATACAAAAACTAAAAATATATGCTAATAATTTTGAATGGGAAAAATATATAGTATATGATTCTTCTCAAGCTCATCATTTAACTGTTAAAAGGCTTAAATTTCAACCACAAAAGGAACATTTGAATAGTTTACAATTAGCAAGTTGTGGATCTGATCATACTGTCAAAATATATAATGTAAATATTTTGAAATTAAGAAATATGTAAAATATCTGCTATTTTTATACATTAAACATTTTAATTACAAGAATTTAACTTACTTTATTTAGTTTCCATGTGTTAGTCCTATAAATTTCTATATTATTTTCACCTTCGTTTGAAACTACTACTGTTAATGTATTACCATCTGGACTAAAATAGAGTTTATTAAAAGAGGATTTTACATTTTGTATATGAGTTACACTTTGATTTTCCAGAGACCATATAGATATTTGAATCTGCTTTGAAGATATTAATAATTTTAGTATATGAATTTATTTACTATAAAATAAATTTACTACTTACATTAAAATTTGATAATGTTAAAATATATTTACTATCAGGAGACCAATTAACAGTTTCTAAACCTGCACTGCCTTCAATTAGTTTATATTTCCATTCAGGGTAGTGAATGGAATATATTTGAACAATAGCTTTTTTTATATTTGCACACAAAATATATTCACTATTTCTAGACCATTCTAAATACTGTGATAAAATGAAGGATAAATTTTAATGTTATAAAATACTTTATTCCTTATATCACAATTAACATTTAATAATACTAAATAATTGTAAAAATAAACAATATAATTCTATACACTAACCTCGATTATTTCTGAAAATACGAATGAATGAATGGTGTTCAATTTCCTACTACTTTTTATAATTAAATTTGTTTGATATGCAATTGCAAAAAATTTTCCATCTTTAGAAAACTCGCACAGTTGGTTATTTATTCGTATAAAATTTTTTTCTATGTTTATCGACATTGCATCACCGTTAAATTCTAACGTATTATTTTAATAATCCAACTTTGCCAACATATAAAAATTAGTACAAATTATATAAAATTGTTATATGAAATTTAAAACAAGCAAAATGATAACAAAATTTAATATATTCATCTATAAAAAATTTTTCAATTATGTTTATGTTTGAATTTATGTATATAAAAATTTATTATGTATCTACAGAGAGTGAACATACTATATGTCATAGTTAATAATGGCATCTTCATTTATGTTGGTACCAATGAATTTGAAAATAAGCAATATCTTTGTCAGTTAGTAGTTATTAGTAATACTTGTATTGTATTTGATTATAGGTATTGTTATAGTTTGTGAATAATTTATTCACTAAAGATTTATACGTTATTAAGTAATCAAAATGATTAAAGATTTTGTGATTCCTTTAAATAAAGATGAACTGTTACAAACTCAAAGTGGACAATACTTTGTTAGAGAAATTATTCCTATACGAGTAGTATCACAAGCCCTTGAAGGTACCTAATAAGTTTTATGTGTTTTTAAACATTATTCTTAATATTTTTATTAAAATTATATATGCCCTATATTGTTATTTTTAGAAGCCCGATCAGAACTTCAAACAAATGGAATCAATTTTATTCTGGAACATTTTGATACATTTTTTTCAATAATGGTCCATGGAAATAAAGTTGAATTACCAGTTATTATGCGTGCTTTTAATAGAATTCATAAAGGTAAAATATGTATCCTTGTATAAACATTCAAATTTAATATTACTTTTAAATATTAAATATGCAATAATATGTATAATTAATAACCTTGATTTTAATTGCTGTTTTGAAAAGCTATTGAAATGTTGACATTTGATATGGAAAGTATATTTGAGAAAGGAAATGAATTGGAAGAAGAACATAGAATCAGATTCTTAAATATATCCAAAATGCTTGTGTATTTATATTCTTGGTTTATTTGCCACATAGATGATGAAATTTCTAAGGATATAAATAATAAGTATGTGGGAAAGGTTTGTTTGATATACATAATTTAATGACAACAATTTATAAGTAATGTTTTTTGATAAATAATATCTTTATATTAATTACCATCTTCAGCGAAAGAAATCAGCAAAGTCAGAAACAGAAGAAGAGTGGGAAAGTACAAAAGAGAAAACATTAGTATATTCTTATAGATTGTTACAATTACCATTACAAAAACTTTGGAAACCACCTATTGTTGAAGATTTATTTATCACGTATGTTTAGTTAATGTATTGAATATCAGAACAATTTTATATAATTTCAAATGCATAATTTCACTTATTCCAGAACAATATTATAATTTGTATTTTATTAAGTAATGTATTTATTTAAATGCTCTAAGGAGTGGTATTAAATTTATATACGAACATAGGCATTTAATATAGTTTTAAAGAGTTTGCAGCTACATATAAAAATGTCTTAAAAATTTTTGTTAGTAAAAAAAAGAATCATAAAACAGTGTTCTTTATAATTTACTCTTATAGTTTGTAATGTTTTAAAAATGTACTTTTTCTTTTAATTTCACTTTATCTTTTGAATAAAATCAACTTCAAACATTGGGCCCTGTGCTGCATTGTAAGTTCTTGCTGGTTGTGTGTTTGACACTACTGCTCTAAGGTGAATTTGATACCTTGCAAATATTACCAGCATGATTATTATTGTGTGATTAAAATTCTATAATTAATTTTAACATTGCCTATTATCAGTGACTTTATGGCATTCAATGTTGTTGGTACTAAATATCAAAATGTATTAATTATATTTCAAGAAATTTTTTTAATGTACATAACAAATATAACTTTTTTATTTTAGATTATTTACAAAAGTGTGTTATAAAGTTTTAGAACAATGCAAGGATTCAAAACAGAAACATATAAGGGAAACTATTTTTGAGGTAAATCTTTACACATATCATTGAGTTTTCTTATTAAATTGCAAAATTTTTACTGGTTTTGAAAAAGATTTTAGGTACTTCAGTTAAAAAATATAATCATGGTATAAGCTGTGTAGTAAGAATTATTCAGGTATGTCCATGTGTTTTGAAGATTATAAATTTTGTTTAAATGTAAAGTTTACTAGTTTTAATTAAATTAATATTTCAGTTAGTAAAATTAGATGATGTATTAGCATCTTACATAGCAGTTGGAGTTATTCATATGATTAATAATTGTGGTTGTAATGGTTTAATAAAAGAAATAATGAAAGAAATCGATCAAAGTGAACTATCCGAAATTGATAGTCGTAATATATCAAAATTTTTAGAAACTATTGCTGCTTCAGAACCAAATCTTATAATACCTATTCTTGATGATGTAATGGATTATTTAGCGAGTGAAGTATGTTTTCTGATATTTATTTGATTATAAAAGTATATACATGACTCCTTTCATACTCATTTGTACTGTTTTTAGCATTACACTATGAGAAATTGTACTATTACTGTTATACGAGAAATTATACTAAAATCATTGACTGGGGATGATCTCACGCAAGAACAAAAAGATCAACGTGATGAATGCTTTAACAGTTTGGAAGAACATATTTTAGATAATAATGCTTATGTTAGATCAAAAGTTTTACAAATTTGGCTACATTTATGTTGTGAAGGAGCTATCCCATTAGCAAGACAAGGCAAACTTTTAGCTGCTATTGTGTTACGTTTAGAAGATAAAAGTGCAAGCGTACGGAAACAAGCATTACATTTAATGCGTGCTTTACTTCAAAGCAATCCATTTGCAGCAGAAGTGAGTGACAGAAATTATATTTGTTTATGTAATTCTTTTGCATTAAAGAAAAATATCACTAAATATGTTTGTAGTTGAACAAAGTAGAAATTTCTAAATCATTAGAAAAGGAAGAAATAAAACTAAGAAAATTGCAAACTGAAACTGTTAGTAAAAGTGCTCGTGGTGATAAAGAAAGATTATTATTATGGAATAGGTTACTTCCAGAAATAAGGAAAGCATTAAAAGAAGTTATTAATAACAGAAAGAAAAATAATAACAAACAAGGTTTATATAAATACAAATAAATATAAACAAATACTTTAATTAAACAAATAATTTAAACTTGAATATTTATTTCCATGCTGTGAATTAGATGATGAAGATGAAGATGAAGATGAAGATGAAGATGAAGAGGAAGAGGAAGAGGAAGAGAAGGAACACACTAATCCTGATACAGCATTTGAATATGTAAGGCAATTAATGTTAAAAGAAAAAATACTTGAAGCAGTAAAACATTTGTGGAAAGTTTGTATTACATTAAAACAAAGTCCAGACATAGAAAATATTTCTCCCCAAGCAAAAGAGGAATGTCTGTTTTTACTCTTACTGAAAACGTTTATGGAATCAGAAAATAGTTCAAATAATGTAAATGAAAATACAGATGAAAGACAGTCAACAGATAATAACAAAGAGAAAGAAGAAATAGTAGCAATAAAACGAGTTGTAAATTATTTACAAGTATGTATTTAAATATTTTATATTGATCTTAATAATCGTGTTAATTAAAAATTGTCTAATGAATTTTGTAGAATTGTTTAAAATTTACCACTGAATTAGAAATTGCTATACCCAAGGCAGAAAAGCTACTTTTTTCAATCACAGCAAGTGATGCTGTTGAAGCATGTACTTTACTTGGAACTGCTTGCCAATTTGGTATAGCTGGGGCTGCAGCTGCTATGCGTGAAGCTTTATTTCAAGTTTTCCATCGTGATGAATCGGTACGCAACAATATAGCAGTGGTGTATAAAAATCTTTACTTGATTAAAGATGAAAATCAAAAATCAGAACGACAGAAAGCACTTGCGTGTGTTAAAGCATTGATCGAATTATTAAAAAAACTTCAACCGGGTCAAAGCCAAGCTTTAACGCAACTTATTTTAACGTGGTATAATAATAATGACATAAATAATGAAGTATTACAGGTAATTGTTTGCATGTATGAATAATATAAAAATATCACATGTAACTGTAGATATATATAAAATGGATTTAAATTTTGTATTTTTATATAGGGCTTGTGGGACACTTTTTCAATGAAATCATCAGACACAGATTCATTAGATAGCAGATCTGCTTTAATGTTAATAACAATGATAGCTCAAGCTCAAAGTGGTATTATAACTGGAAATGTAGAAGTATTGATAAAAGTAGGATTGGGATCACGAGCAAAGACTGATCTTTTACTAGCCAGAGATACATGTAGAGCACTGTTAGCTATAAAACATAAAGATGATGATATTAATAAACAACCTGTTAGGTATGCAGGACATAAGTTAAATCGTTATTTAATTATATTTAATAATTATATGCATTATTGTTACTAATAGGTATCCTAATGATCATGAAATGTTTAAAGAAATTCTTCCACTACTAATCGAAAATTTTACTAATTTAGAAGAAAATGGATATATTTCATTTGCAACTGATGCAATTAATGCTATTTACCATGTAAATATAAAATTCGTAATATAAAGTATATTATTTGTATAAATTTTGTAAAAATATTTTTCTAATATAATTTTTTTAAATTGCAGTTAGCAAATCAGCCTGATCATTTAATGAAGAAATTATTATTAGAAATCTATATTCAGGGACAGTTTAATATTGAGTCATCTGAACATAATGTTTCATGTTCTCTGTTATCTAAATTTTTATATTTAATTGGACACATTGCAATCAAAGAAATGGTACATTTAGATACATCAGTCTATAAGGAATTAAAACGGAGGGATATTATAAGAAAACAAAGAAAAGAAAAGGATTCAAGTAAAAGTGGAAAAGATTTGAATGGATCTCGAACATCAAACACAATAACATCTGCTCCAAGTAGTGCAAGACAAATACTTCGCAATAAAGAGGTATATAATATAATACATATATTCATTAAACATTTTATTCAATAATGAACTTTTATACTTAGACAAGCATTTTGGAAGATAATGGAGAGGAAGCTGTAGAAGGAGCAGCAGAGGATGCAGATGCAGAATTTATAAATGATATTCTTGAAAATCATATTGTAACTGGAGATGGACTTTTAGTAAAATTTGTGTATATCTATCAATTTAATATTTTTATATTTTTCGTACCATATCAACATTATTTATATGTTATATAAATATCTACATATTTTATTGTTTTTCAGTCCATTGGTATTATATGTATGTCAGTATCGTGATAAATATAATGAAGATGTACAAGCTGCTGGAGTTCTTGCTCTTAGTAAAATGATGACAGTGAGTTCCAGTTTTTGTGAAGAATCCTTACAACTTTTAATCACTATATTAGAACGCTCACCCTATCCTTTAATTCGAGCTAATATTTTGATTGGAATAAGTGATCTTACAACTAGGTTTCCAAATCAAATTGAACCATGGATGAAACATGTTTATGGAAGGTAATTAAAAATATAATTTAATCAATTGCAACTCGATTATTGTAGTGAATGTAAAACATGGACTAATTTTTAGACTTCGAGATGAAGATACATATGTAAGAAGTATTTGCGTTAGAGTTTTAGCAAGTCTTATAATGAGAGAAATGGTACGTGTAAGAGGTCAAATATCAGAACTGGCTCTTTGCATCACTGATAAAGATTTTCAAATTCAACAAGATACAAAACAATTCTTCAAAGCACTTTCGCAAAAAGGCAATACTTTATATAACGTAATGCCTGATATACTGTCTCGATTAACTGATCCTGATTTGGATATAAGTGAAACAGATTTTCAAGAGATTCTGAAGTATGTAAATAAGTAGAGTAAACACAAAAATGAGGAAATTCAATCGAATTAATTTATTGTTTAAAATGTTTTTAGGTATATTTTGAATTTATTACAGAAAGAAAAACAAGTTGATGCTATTATTGAAAAGATTTGTGCTAGATTTAAACTGGCTACAACAGAGAAGCAATGGTGTAATTTTGCCTATTGTCTTTCACTTCTACAATTTAGTGTAAAAAGTAATTAAAGATACATATTTATTTCAAAATCGAAATTACATTAACAATTGTATTAAATATTATTACTTAAAAATTAACAAAATTTTATTTAGGTGTACGTTGTCTTATTGAAAGTTTACCCTTATTAAAAGACAAAATTCATCATAAACAAGTTTTAAAGGCATTACAGTCTATTATTGAACAAACAAAGAAGAAACCTACTACAAAAGCAGTTTGTATAGAACTGGAAGAAAAAGTAGAAGAACTTATTAAAGGGACAAGTACAAAGCAGAATGACAATGAAATAATGCCACCGCCACTATCACTACCAGTACGAAAATCGAAAAAGCGTACTAGATTCACAAGTAGTAGTAGTGAAGAAGAGGATATTGATAATGATTCTGATTTAGTACTCACGACAAAAAGTATTTCTTTTTTTTTTTTTAGATAAACATGGTTATTTCAAATCAAATTTATTAATTGATGTGTAATTGTTTTAGGAAAAAGTTTTAGAAAAACAAAGACATATGAACGTAAATTAAGTTCAGATTCGGATTCCGATTCTGATAATATACCAATGAAAACTCCTAGAAGACAATGTATGTATAATTACTTTTACAAATGAGTATTACTTTTTCCATTATGTATAACTTTTATTACATATAGCTATCGTTTTTTTATATTAGCCAAGATAAATATGTCTGCATCAAGTGCAACAAAAACAAGTCGGAAGAAGCGTATTAATTCAGTGACAGTCACCTCATCACCATTACCAAAAAGAAATAAACAATTTTCAGCATCAATACATACTTCAACAAGATTCTCATCACGTTTATCTCAATCACGAGTAAAAAAATAAAATCTTGTAATGTACTAGATTATGGCTAGGAATTAAGTAAAAAAGATATTTTTATAATTTAATTATTTTAATTAAAATCTAATAAAATATAAAAATGCTTTTTATAATTGTTCACATTAAATGATGAAATTAATAAAGAATGATTTTCTTAGTAAAAATCTTTTTTAATGTTAACTGAATGATTACTTCAACTTTTAATCTCTTTTTAGTAATGCATTATTACAAAAATGCAAGAAATAATTGTATAAAATATATAATGATATTATAGACACATTTATTTTAACAGAAATTAAAACATTCTATTTAATGTTCAGATAATGATAATATGTATCATAATACATACTGTAATGAAAAAACAGAACAGAAATTAATGCATGATCATGTACTGTGGCTATATGAATTTTCCAGTAATAAGTAGGACACTGTATTTATTATGCATTTGTGTACAATCGATACACTGTATGATACTGCATGTCGTGAGAAAGACTAGTGTAAAAATCTTATGTTAACACAGAATCGACTCATTTATCACTAATATTAGGAAGAAATTCGTAAAATCTTGCATTCGTTATACCAAATCACGGCTAACACTACGTTTAAACGTCATAGAACGTACTTCCGTTCCAGATTTTCCGGATTTACAAAGATTATTAGCGTTTGGATTTGGTGTAGGACTTTGTGAAAGTGATGCTCGTTCATCATTAGTATTGGATTTTTCTCGTTCTAATCTTTGTTTGCTAAATTTTCCCATTCCAGGGCGATAAATCTCCATGGCAGGACGATCCTGTTATTTCATAATGGAAAATTTTGTTACTTTCCATGAAAGTTACATAGCATATTTTAATATATTAATTAAAACAGTTGTATACCTTGTTCCTAATTCTACGTTCTAATCGTGGGTCTTTTTTATCCTTCTCTTTATCTTCATTTTCAGTCTTTTGTAGATTATTTTGATCTCCACCATCTAAAGATTTATGTCTTCTTAAACAATTTCCATCTCCAGTACCACCTTCCCCTCCACTTTCGAGTGAACTACGCCTTTTTGTAATTTTTGAATCCTTCTTTTCATCAGATTCATCTTCTTCATTGTCTTCTTTATTAATATTTTCATTGGATTTTGATTTTTCAATATCTTTGTTACTTTCAATTGTTGTTAACACAGTTTCTATAAATAACATAATATTTTAAAAGGTATTTATACTAGAAGTTTCTTCATCTTCAGTTGTGATATTACATAATTCATACCTGTTCTTTTCTGTTCTTTTATCTGAATATCTTGCATAAAATCTTTCCCCTCTTTCCCTTTATTAACTTT
This sequence comes from Tetrapedia diversipes, assembly GCA_033822845.1. Lineage (NCBI taxonomy): Eukaryota > Metazoa > Arthropoda > Insecta > Hymenoptera > Apidae > Tetrapedia > Tetrapedia diversipes. The sequence goes on along the minus strand of JAOPTO010002139.1, from coordinate 383,502 downwards.
AGTATCATCTTTATTACCTATAAGTTCTTCTTTTTCCTTAATATTCTCATATAAATCAACTTGAGATTCTCTTTTTTGGAATTCATCTTCAATTTTTAATTTTATACTGTTTTCAGTATCAACACTAAAATCTACATTTTGTTTTTTGGTTTCTGCAAGTCTTTTCTTTTCTTGTCTCATTTTTTCATAACTTTTACCTCGTTTCTCTTCAATTTTCCGTTCTCTAAAATCTTTAATATCTTCTTTAAAATCATATTTTCTATCATCTTTTCCATCAAATCTTTTATCATCTTTTACACCATCTCTTTCATCACGTCTTCCGTATATCTTTTTATCCTCATGCCGTCTTTGATGTTTTATATCTCTATCTTTATTTCTATCTTCAATTCTTTCCCTATATCCTTTCATTATTGATTTGGAATCTCGATCACGAGGTATCTTGTCACGTAATTTATCTTCTTTTTTAATACGGTTTTTTATGTCTTTGGGCGATAGTTTATCCTTTTCTTCCCTATTTTCTTTATTATCTTTACACATTTCTTTATCAAGATCTGGGTTTTTCAATACCTATAACAAAGTTAAATATTTATTTAAAGTAATACATTTTTAGTGATTTTAATATTAACAGATTTTAATGAAATTTAAAATAATAAATCGAATAATAAAATACAATAAAGTAACACAGAATTTTCACTTTTTTTCTAAAAACAGTTTCTCTTACAAAATTTAATGTATACAAACTAAATAGTAATAAATTAATTACATCTTAATAAATGTATACAAATTTGGGACACAATATTAAACGGAAACAATATATAGCATTGAACTAAATCGTATAATTAATGAATAATTCTTTAATCCTCATGATCTTTTAACATACAGTAAATAAATATACAACATGAATTTCCCTGCCAATCATTTGCAGTTCCTATTTCATGAATTTTTACGATATCCTGGCAATCCTGTTTCACAAGTTTTAAAAGCATAAAGTTTCTGATAATCAAACACAGCACTGCAACTTCTTGATTTTGATATTTCTGTTGGTATTTGCATTTTCCAAGTTTTATGTAAATTAGTAAATTGAGATTTTGATAAGACAGAAAAATAATTTTTATTGTTAATAAAATGAGATGTGCATTTAGTATTATTATAAATATAATTATTTTTAATATTACTCCAATGATTGTAACTATTTTTTTTGCAATTAGGGTCTTTTTCTTTATAATTTTTTTCGTAAATATAAAATAATTTTGGTTGTTTATTAGTATAAGACCAGCGTTCATTAGCACGAGACACATTTCTGACACAATTTATGTATACTTCCGCATTTTCATTTCTGTAAAATTGTTGCTGCATATTTAATGAATTTTTGTTAGCTGGTATCATGTTTGCAGTTCCACTGCCAGAAATTTCTTCTTTATATTCATGAGGCATACTTAAATTTTCAGTAGGATGATCAAAAAATGTATCTTCTGACTTGACAGTTGAGGAAGTAGAAAGGAAGGAATACTTGGTCTGGTTATCTTCAATATTATATGCAGACTGTAGGGTGAAAACATTAGTATCAGCAAATACAGTAAAGAATAATAGAAGATACTTAAAATTTAGATTTAATGTATTATTAAAACCAATTTTTATTATATATCTGACTAAACAATTTTTTATTCTATACTGTATTTGTCATATTTAGAATTAGTTTACTTTCAAAGTAATAGAAAATGAACTCATTATAAGGTGTAGTGTCACCTTGGATATAATAGGATCTTCTTTTGTTCGCCTCCTTTCTAGATCTCTTCGTCGTCTTTCTTCACGTTTTTCGTCTCTGAGACGTTGTTTTTCTTGTTTACGCTGTTTCACATATTCTAAGAGAGGGGTGGTTATAACTTTTTTTGGGGTATCTATATCAAAAAGCAAATATAAATTCATAAATACACAGTTTATGTATTATAATACATAATATCTTTGCATAACATAAGTAGAGAAATATATAACTTACTGTCAGGTGGTTGATATGAATACTCTGTTTTTGGCTGTGGTATATTAGATTCAGCTTCCTGATTTTTAAGACTCTCTAAGAAACTTATATAATAAGGATCTGATTCTATAGTACCACATTTTAAATCTTTCTTTTTCCCTATTCTTTTTTTTGGTAACCTTTGAAAGGGTGCAAATTCTACTACTGCTGGATATTCTGTGCCTTTGGAGTCGACAAATACGTAATTGTCAAATTTTTCTCTGAACATAAAAATATCCTGTTGCTCAATAAAATTAATATAAGCACGGGAAAAAGCAAACTGTCCCATAGACATATCAGCTTTTACAAAATAAAGATAGTCATGTTCTGGCAATGGAGAAACTTGCTCTAGAAATTGTTCTTGAGTCATAGTTGGAGGTAATCTCCGTATTACTACCTATAAATATATTTTACTTCTTTCATTATTAATTAAAATGAAATTAAAGTATGTAATAAATTGGTTTAAAAATAATTACGAAAATTTGTACGAGTTGTCATTATGATTATAGTAAAGTATTTTATATTTTTTATTCAAAAATGGGACAAAAATATGTCACATAACTTATAACTGTAAGTCCTTTTTATATTAAATAATAATATTATATTTACTACCATATAAAAGGCATAATTTGTTCGGTGCATTTAAGAAGATATTTTACTTAAGATATAGCAAACAAACAACATATTTTTTATAAAATTATGTCATAAGTACTTTAAATCGAAAATTAAACATCAATTTTTGTTTCAATAAACATCATATTGCAAGTGGCCATAAAACATTTTATGCAAATGATAGGGGGCTCGTAAATTTTCGGCATCATTTTAATCAAATATACCTTTGTCATAGGCCGGCATTTTTCTTTTTTACTATCTTTTACTTTTCCAACATCTGGAGAACTAGTTTGTGCCTCATTTTGTGCGGCTGTCTCAGATTGTTGTGTTTCCTCAGTCATTGTCATCTACATTTATTTAATTTCTTTATAAGTCCGGTTTATTTAATATCAATTCGGTCCACTCAAATAAAAAATAATGTTTAAAGCATGCAATTTTCCTTCCAGTCATCAAAATAAACGTTTCCGTTTACAAAGTTTTCGCGGCCATCTTGTTTTACTTAATCGTAAAGAAAACTATAGTATAGAGAGGAAATAAACTTTTATTTATTACATAGGGAATTTTTAAATATATATGAATTTTATAACTAGGGAATTAAAATATTAATCTTGATTTCTATATAGATTATAATAAAAACTTGATACAAGGTCTTTAAATTTATCTATATATATTTTTTTATCAGAAGATAAAACAAATTTAACATGAAAATAACCTAATACACAAAATTGTTAAAGATATTTAATGTTTACAAAATAGTTTGTCTACATTTTTAATGTTTAAACTGATCAATGATATTTGTGTTGCATAATTTACAATATAATAATATCTCATAAGATTAGTTACAATATTTTATGTTAAATAATGCAAAAGCACATATAAATAAAAAATATTGATTAATATATGTACATAAATGATTTATATAATTACTTAAAAATTTACAATCTTCTATAACTATCACGTTGTTGCGATTGAGATCCTGATGTTAATGTTGAATAAATAAACGGTAAAATTGATGCTAATGCTAAACAAAGACCTATTACTGGTCGATACCATACCCAGGCAAAACCAATTACTAATAGACTAATAGACATTGATACAGACATTGTTAAAGATTCAACTGCAATAATCCCACATAAAAATGTTGAATTTAGAATTACTGTTCTCAATATGTTTGCTAAACATGTTGCTGCCAAAAATAAGACTAACCAGCCAAGTCCTCTAAAATAATTACCAATTTTATAACAAATTTAAAAAATTGAAGGATATTAGAAAGTTATTTAAATTACAAAAATATTACCTAATACTCCATGTACGCCAGTAGTTATGTACATGTTCTAAATGAAACATTTGATCTACTGACATTTTGTGCTTTCGTTGAAGTAAAATTTCTTCCCCATGTGATGTAACATATGGTACAATAGTTCCTTTTTGTAACATACCTACTATAGAATATATATCTCCTCCTTTTCCTGCATATGAGAATTGAATACGTATATCACCTACCTGTAAATAAATATGTTAATTATTTAGTTTATTTTTTTTAACTTTACAAGACATTTAACTGTATAGTTCTACCTCAGGTTTCCACAAATTAGCACTATGGTAGTATAAACCAGAATGCATTTTTATATCTTTACGTTCAGGTCTCTCATCACTAGTAACTTCTAAAAAATCATTAAACTTCTTTTTTAATTCAGCTCCAAGAACAAGTACACCAATTTTAACTTCATCTGCAATTTGTACTTGACTTTTAATAGGCATTTCTTTTGGATTTTGATGCCCAGTTCTAATATAGAAATGATCAGAATCCACCAATTTATCTTTCCATTCTGTTGTGTAATAATAATGTTTTTCTTCTTCTGTTACTCCTCCAAAACTAATACACAAGAATTACAGATAATGAAAATTTAATTATTATAAAATTATATAATTTATAATTTACCTCTTTTCTTCCTCTATCTCAACCCACTGGTACATTTGTACTCTCCGCTTTAATTTTACACTTGATACAATTACACCATAATCAGGTTCAGTTAATGGTTCTGATATCTTTAAGGGACCTGACAAATGTATTAAACGTCCTTCATATTCTGGTAATAATTTCATTGCATTTGGAAGTACTGCTACATTATGTAAAGCTTCATCTAAAGAATGTGCTACCTTTACTGCTCTTCCCTACAATATTATATGTAAACTTTCATAGTAAAAACTTTTTTAACCAATCACAGTTACACAAATATTTACAAACCTCATTCCAAAATAAAAGACACATCCCAGTTGCAAACATAATAAGTCCAATAATAGCAGTTAACCATGATTCTCTAAATTGTTCTGAAACCGTCATTGGGACATTTATAGGAGGAGGTTGCCTTGCAGCACCTCGATGTTGATGAATGGGTTCAGCATTTGTCCTTTGAGGTTGTCCATTTTGCTAAAGTGTATATATCTTTTTTATATTTGAATTATATTATTAGTATAAATTGCCATAAATTAAGCATTAGAATATGTACGTGTTTTTTTTTATACATACGTTTGCACGATACATTTTAATAAATTACATGATAATTCAGTGACAATCTTTATTTTGTAGAAAAACTACATAGGGGTCTAAAATTATATTTCACATATAGCTTAAATCCATATATTTCAATTACATTTATTAAAAAATTAATATGCTGTAAATTAGATTGTAAATATTATTCATTTAATTTAATGCATTATTTGATGTATATTTCGATTTATGTAACTGCATGCAACATTTGTTGTTGCAACTTCAATATTACTATGACTCACGTGCGAACGTTTGAGCAAGTTTGGTAGATGGCGTTTCATTAAAATCTATCTTTATCGCATACTTGTCTTTTTTTAATTCAGTAAAAGCTTTCACTTTTCTAACTTCTCATTGTATATTATAGTTAATAGAAATGAAATACGAGATCGTAAAAGTCATCAGACATCAAATTCGGATGCTAAAGAGATTGAAGTATAAATGGAAATTGAAAATTGAGAAGTTGAAACTATATTCAGAACTGTATGATGTCAACTTGGAATCGATTCTTTCATTACATTATATGCAGAAGACTACATAAAATTTCATTTGAAATTACCTAACAAATTAATTTCGACAATTTATGGTTTTAATTAAAAGCGGATAAAAATGTGTATGAGTATGGGAGCAGTTATTTTACATTGTATTTTTGCTTGAGGCGAATTTACAAACACATTACTTAATTTTTACTGACTATACATATGTCTGACAAGATTGTTGCGCCCTCAGTCGTTTTAAACTTACTACATATTTGGATTTGGAACAGTGCCTCACAGTACGTGAGATTGTTAGTATCGTGTCTTTTCTTTATTAGGAGATTTAGATTTTGGTTTAACTGAATTGTTTAACATTATCTTAAATATATTGTGTCAAAATTTAATAATTTTTAACATCATTGTTTTTTTAGATATTGTTAGCACGAATAAAAATTTTATGCAATTTCATTAATTGCAAGTGCTCTACTATTACTAGAATTTTAAGAAGTGATAAGAAACAACATTAGCAAAATTAATATCGCAGAAGGATAATTTCAGGTGTATAAATGTAAAACAAATTTTTGGTAATAACAAAGTATTTATTAGACTTCATAAACATTTTAACATTTAGTTCAAAAGTGTAAAAATGAGTGACACACTTGCTTTTGCTCATAAACTCTTAATACATGTGTTTTCTGAATAATCTAAAAAAGTAATATAATATACAATAGGAAATAAATATTGAAAGAATATTATACAATATAATTCAAGAAATAAAATTAAAACTACAGAAGAGGAACATGTTATTAGTATGAAGTGGATAATAATTTCATGTATTTTATGTATATTTGGTGGTTTTAGAGAGTTTAGACCTTCAGAGTCTTTTGTAACTGATTATTTGACAGGGCCATGGAAAAATTTTACAGATGTTCAAGTAAATATCTAGTGTCTTATATACAATAGTTATGTGTCGTTTACAGAGATCAATGAACAGATAATTTATTTTGAAAGTGTGATACATTTTATGTGCATTGAATACTTATTTTATTTCTAATAGTATAAAATAATTTTGTAAAATTATTGTTATTTTTCAGATAAATCAAGAAATATATCCTGTATCCACATACTCTTGCTTTGCAACATTAGTTATCACATTCTTAATAACAGATTTTGTAAGATATAAGCCTATTATTATTTTATGTGGTCTTTCAGGAATTATTGCTTTTCTTCTATTAATACTTGGACAAGATATTTTAACTCTACAAATTGTAGAATTTTTTTATGGCTTATTCATTTCTACAGAAGTGGCATATTACACATATATTTATGCTAAGGTTGACAAAATACATTATCAAGAAGTAACTAGTCATACAAAAGCAGCATTTTTGTTTGGTCGTTGTATGTCTAGCATTGTTGCACAATTAACAGTATCTTTTGATATACTAAATTATCATCAGTTACATTATATTACATTATCAGGTACTTAATTTTATACAGCTATCTAAATATGCAAGGGATATGAATGATAAATTTTATATTCATTTGAAGCAATACATTTTTCTATCAAAATTTGGTTAATGCAATGATTGCCAATTATGTATTCTGATAAAAGTGATTAGGATTCTATTATCCATACTGATCATTTCCATTGAAGTATTCCTAACTTTTTTATCTTTTTTTTGGGGGGATGGTGCAGGGCAGGGTAAGCACCTTCGTATCTGTATTTGAGTACTAGGCAATCGAAGTTCATTTTTTTTTAAATATTCCAACTTATCTAATATAGAAAACACAGTAAAATAATGCATACATCTTAATTTTGAAAAAAATTTTTGGGTTAATCTAGCTTTCAGGTCAAATTCTATGTTATTGGTTGTCAATATATTCAGCAACAAACCTTTTTCGCTTTTGCAGCTTTTAAATTCAGTACCTTTCAATTTTAAAGAAAAATGAATTGTAAGAATTTTGATTAATTATTATGCATATTAAACTATTTTTTAAATAACTAAGAAATTGGATAATATATCATAAAACAATTCCTGTTTTTCAGCTGTTACCTTTGCAACAATATGGGCTTTTTTTTTACCTTCAGTTGGTCAATCTATTTATTTTCATAGAAAAAGTGAAAATACTAACATAAATATTTCATTCACACGTAAAATTAAAGAGGCTTATATTTTATTGTGGAAAGATTTTTTACAAGCATATTCAAATAATCATGTTATAAAATGGTCAATATGGTGGTCATTTTCAACTTGTGGATATTTACAAGTAATGAATTATATACAACTACTCTGGCATACTGCAGTATCACCTGGAGATAAAATTTACAATGGAGCTGTAGATTTTGTATATACGATCATAAGTAAGCAAAACTATGTTAATTGTAACATATGCTAATCAATACAATTTAATCTATGGAATAACATTACCTAACTAATTAATTTCTTATAAATGGTTAATTCATTTATTTAAATTACTATATTTGTAGAGTAGTAATTTTAATGAATAATATTAAAAATAGTGTTAAAGCAGTATTAAATAAGTAGTAGTATTTAATTTTAATGAATATAATTTAATAGTAAGTGAATTTTTGTTTATTTAAACATCTTATACAGTTATGCAATATTAACCTAACAACTACATTATATGATTAGATTTGATAACAACAAATACATTACATATTTCTATTAATAGGTACAGTGACTGTTTTTTGCATTGGAAAGACACCATTCAATTGGTCTTTAATTGGAGACATAATAGTATCATTTATGGCACTTGTGAAAGGTGTTTTGTTAGTGGTTTCTTCATACAATTATAATATTTGGTTTTTATATGCCGCTTACATAATAGTTGGTATTATTTATCATACAATGGTTACTGTTGCAAGGTTCAAGTTAAAACTATTTTTTAAAACTAAATATTTCCTATTGTAAAATAATGTAATGCATTTTAACAATATACATAAAAATTACAGTTTTGAAGTTGCAAAATGCATATCAGAAGATAGTTATGGTTTAATATTTGGTATTAACACATTTTTTGCGTTATTATTGCAAAGTATATTAACAACTATAGTAGTGAATGGAAATTTAAAATTAGATCTGAGATCTCAGGTAAGATTGTTACTTAAATTTTAATTAAAATTATACAAATTATAGTTGTTAATAAAACTCATAATAAGGAATAAAATTTTTTCTAGATATTAATTTAAAAATTATTTATAGTAATTAAATTTCTGTTTATGAGTTCTATTAACTAATTAGGTAATCTTATATTATTAAAATACCCTACATTATACCTTTTTTCAGTATTTTGTCTATGGTGGTTATTTCATTGTCATAGCAATACTTTATACAATAATAGGTATTTTTAATATTATACAATATAAAAAGAAAGGTTCTGAGTTTAAAATATGGGTGAAGGATCATAATAGAGAAACTCAAGATGAAACAGCCAGTAAAATTACAACATTCGATTAATGATATTACTTGTAGGAATTGAATTAATAGAAATTTATTTATTTCAAAATGCAATAGCAATATTTAGGTATATAATACTTAAAGGTGATTTACGAATTTATGAAAACTTTAGCATATTGTAGATAGGTTTTTATTAGCTAGCATAGAATTGATTAAATGGATTTTGATCAATTAAATTTTTTAACAAAGTATTATATATCGTTAAAAAGTATAAATATAGTATAGTAGAATTCCGATTATCCAGAATGCTCCATTAATCGGCACATTTATCCGCCTGTCGCGGATCTGTACGTATACATTTTACGAGCAAGCTGACATATGAACGTTATTTAAAAAGCCGTAATGCAATACTCGATCTTCTTCCTGCTGTACTGCATAGACATTGACAGTCGATAACATTTAAGTAATGGAAATATAAATACGTATCTGTGTATTAATTAATATATTTTATACGTTCTACATGCATGTATCTTATTTTATAGTTTAAATTATATTTCTTTTATCACTTCATGGGTAGATATAGTTCAATTATTCGGCGTATTTGATTATCCAGCCCTACCTCAGCCCCAGGTATGCTGGATAATCGGAATTTTACGGTATTACATTTTAACATTATTCTTTAGTTTCCATAAAAGGAGAATAATAAGGAGAGAATAATTAATAGCTATTAATTATGTTGTAACATAATGAAAACTTGTATTTATCTTCGGAGTATCGTTTTCACAGCCCTGCACGTTTCAAAAATTTCTTCGAATCTCGTGCAAAAATGGTAGTGGATACAATTTGGATATATTTAATAGTAATCAATTGTAATGATCATATCAATTGTAATAATAAAACACTTCGAGTCAGTAATAGGTGTGCTCTGTATTACGGAAATATGGGGACTAACATACGTGACAAAAAAACAAAGAGCCAGCTTCTTAAGATTATCGTATGTACTAAAAAGTGCACCAATTTACGTTGTAGATTTAAATTGAGAAGGATATATCTATGCGAATGCCGAATTTAGAACCGAATGTTTTTGCAAAACATTGAACGCTTGTAATATCAATGGTTAAAGAAGAATTATGGAAATTATTGAATTTTTTAAAAAGCAATGCAAGGCTGTAAACACTTTTTTGAGGAATAATAAAGAGGAAAGAATACAAAAACTGAAATGAGTTATGAATAAATATATAATTTAGAGATACTAGGAGTATAAGAATACAAATATGTTTGTAGACCATGTTAATCATTCTACCTCATCTTCTTTATAATATAAAATATTGTGGTGAAGCCACTATTAAATTAAATTATATATGAAAGATATTTAAGTAAAATCATTAATAAATTTCATAATTTTATATGTAATGTACAAAATATCAGTACTATCGATTTTTCTAAAAATTGTTTTGGAATCATGTTTAATAAAATTTACTTTCATTTGTTTCTATAGAAAATTTTAAGAAATTGAAAAAATTTATTTCACAATTTTCAATCATTTCCTTGCTTTGTTTTAAGTAGCACTTTTATTTTTCTTTTGTGTCAATTAAAAGTAATCGTATTTTATCTAAAACAGGTTCTTTGCATTTCTAAAAAATAAATAATTGTTTTATTTGATTTGTTTAAATTACTGTCATTTTCCTGTAATCGTTAAACAAGTCGCTTACGAATGAGAATGTTTGAAACAAACATCGCCCTAACTCACGGCGAGGATTTGCATTCTTGTCGAAATGTTTGAATAACTTCCACCAAACTATGCAATCCTGTATACTTTGCCTGAATTCTTTACTGATAGTATCGTCCATTGTATCATTCCGTATTATGGATAATACCGATTTTAATGTTTCGTTTTGGATTACTTTTGAAAACATGCATGAATAGTTATTGCAATCGTTTGTATGCGCATGTAATTTATCCAGTAACGAAGTATCTTTTAAGCAAATTTGTAATATCTGCATAAAAGATTATTATTAAGATTTATATTAATAAGGAGAAAGATTATGTATAAATAATTGTATGTACATTTTCTTATAAATGAAGTAAAGATATATTTATGGATAAAATTAAAGATATTACATATGTATAATATTTGCCTTAATTAGTATAAAATTTATATAATTGGTAATAATGATATTGTACGTATATTTACCAAATTCGGTGGTATCAATATAGGATACATTTCAAATAGACTGGCATTTAATTTGTTAAAATACGTGTCCGTTTTAGGACTTTGTGCCATATTTGGATCTGATAATTCAAAAATACGATCACCACTTAATGATAACGTTAGTAGCACTTCTATATCGGTATTACGCAAACATTACAATATGTTATTCAAACGATACTTTGAAAGGTTATTTAATATATTGAAGATCGACTTACTGTGATAGAACAAAAATATTGTACTTAATATTAATATTAACATGGTGAAAGTGATTTTAAGCGTTTAAGATTCCTTAAGAACGTTAAGAAATATTGTTTTTGTTAAAGTCTAATCGAAGTCCGAATTAATATTCGAATAAATATAAAGGAAGTATACGATATCGTTTAAGTATTTAAGCATGCTTTGATAACAGTGTTAGTGACCCTTTTATATTTGAATTTAAAACAAATTATTAACAGTACTGTTTGTTATAGTTAATTCGATACTATAGCATAGTTTTATCAGACACATAAAATTGTTTTACATAAAAAAATAACTCGACACGTGATAAAGAATTAAATAATTAAAATCTTGGAATAATATATGGTTTTCCACTTACTCGAGAACTTGAAATATCTTGTGTATTTTTAGTGATTGTGTAAATATTAATTTATGATAATTGATAATGATTATTTGATTCAAATGGTTAAACATTATTTCAAGATTATTGATACTTTTTATATGCTTTTTATTACTTATTCATTACCTTCATGTATTAGTTGAGATTAACATGTCCTTCACGTGACCTGGAGTATGAAAAACTTAGAAACATATAAGAATAGATGTATTATAAATAATTAAATAACTATAATATAGAGGCCGATACGCGATGATTTATTGCAGTAAACTAAAGTTTAGCGTGTACCACTGATTATAATTTATGCCACAGTAAGTCCTTGGAATTGTTTGAATTTTTTTGACAACATAAGGAAAATTAAGGGATTTATCATTTATGGTCTATAAAAATGGTTTCAGTAGGATGTCGATAGCAGAGGTTCCGTTAGAGTAAAGAATCAATTTATTGTTTTTGATTTTTTTTTACATAAAATTACTTCAATTAAATGTACAGGTAATAGTACAAAGGATACTAAGGCATTTCAACACGTGTTAATTAAATCTTCATTAATTAATGCAATACTGATGAGTAGATTGTGAATTTATATGCATTTATGGGAATCTTAAGCGTCGAGATGATTACAGAATGCATATAATAACAAAAACATACAAAACGTTAAAAGTAAAACAAACATTACAATACCTGAAAGGTAAAACGAATGTTTATTCAGGTTTCATTTCTTTAAATATGTTTACAAAAATAGGAATTTGTTTAAAGATCTGCAATCTACTGAAGAGGTAAGTATCTGTATTTTTTTTGGATTTCATTTGCTTCTATTTTTCTTTACGTATTCTTTAATATATAAAGAAATTCAAAAGCCAGGGAGACGTCCAAAATGCACATGGTTTAGAGTTTATTGTTGCTGTCAAATATTGTAGCATGAAGCCATGTCTATTACATTAATTTTTGAACTGCTTCGAGGACAACTGATTCGCAAGCTTTTCCAGCTTGTTGTGTCAAACATGAACCGGTCTCTCGTAGACGAGACAATTCTGTTCGTTCCTCTGCCAGAGAAAATTCTTCTAACTTAATCGGCGGTTTTGTCTGCATTGTTAAACGCAATCGATCGAGCTCGATTTCTTCTTGCGGGCTTAAAGAATCTAAAACATCGATTTTAATATAATTCTATATATCATATAAATTTATTGTTGAAGATTTTGCAATATCTTGAATTATAAAAAATTATTTTTCTTCCTTTTCATTCGACTTAAAATATTGGGAATAAGAACAGTAAAGTAATAAATTCAAGTAATAAAAATGCCTATTAATATTACAAAGTGTTATAATTATTCGGTTAAATATATTAATGATGATTAATGATATAAAAAAATGACTGATTGATGATAATAATAACATTTAAAATATGACTAATAAAAATTAAAAATATGGGTTAGTGATAATTAATAATGATAATAATAATTTATAAATCTGATCCGTTCATATCAATTAACAAGTAGATGATTGCTTTACTTATATTATCCATTACGATTATTGCTATATTGTTTATCGTTACTTTTATTTTCAAGTCGTGTAATCTTGTTTGTTAATTCTTGTTGAATAGCTTTCACTTTCTTGTTCGCCCACCTTCTTTTTTGTATCTCCCTGTCATATTCTTCTTCTTTCTTTTTCTTCCACTTTTTTGGTGTCTTTCTCCATCCTCGCGAATTTCTATTTTTTCTCAAGGATCTTTTCCCCCTGTTATGCACCTTCAATCGAAACAAGCATTCTAGGAATAAATCATTAAATTCTGTGAACTTACAATTATTGATCGACTCACATGAATGTTTAATTTCATGCGAATTAATCTTTTGTCTTGAACTTCTTTATATCGCTGCCAGAGTCTACCACAAATTTCAGTTGCGCGAAGTAGTTTTACTTTCAATCCTCGGTTAGAAATGTCATCGAACAAGGAAACGATTTTTCCCATATTGAAATCGTCTTGTCCTCCACCCTGCTTATCAATTATAGTTGTACGAAATAATAATTGTTACCAAGTACTCATCGAAAATAGGATTCAGTAACAAAAGTAATCGATTATCGACAAATTAAGGTATATAATAATTTTCTATGCATTACTTAATTTAAAAGAATTAAAAAAAAAAAGAAAAAAAGTAGTAAAACAAATAAATCAAGTAACGGATACTTTGTAACAATGATGTGAAATAGTTTCGTAATCATTCTCGCTGATAACGGTAAACATGAAATGATATATAATTTTACAAGTCACGAATTCAATATTTACATTATCGAAATTTTGGTTACCAGTTCGATAAACGTGCAATCCCAGTCCGTTCCGTCATACTGACATTGCATTATCGCTTTCTCTATTTCCGCAGAAATCTCAGTATATCTCAAACAATAAGCGAGAACCCAACTCTGAGGTACGTTGATCACAGGCAGGGTTCTCCAAACTTTTGCCGTGATATCCTCCAACATTCTCAATGAAGTTCTATCGCTAAAGGTAGGTGTATCCTCGAATGATTCATTTATATCCGATAAATCTTGCTTGATAGTACGTTTATGGTGCTGAAGCAGAATAAAAAAATAACTTGAAACTATGATTTATCTAATTCGTTCAGCTTATCTTTGACTATTGGAGAACGTAAATAAAGTTAACTTGTGATCTATAGAAATGCTTGTTGGTTTTGGCCGATCTAGAAGAAGCAAGTGTTGTACAAACGATAATACATCCGATTGCTATTATGTGCTTTAGCATGGAAGAATGGAGTTCTTGAGAAGTGCTTTTCTCCGTACGTGACGTAGATAAAACATTGTATTCAAAGATGGAATAAGTGGATAGATATGAGTAGGATATCTACGACGTTATATAAAAATTAGTTTTCATTGCTAGAGCTGTTCTTGGGTTTCGGCTGTCCAGTTGCAAAAACAATATCACCGACTCTATTAATTTAATATTGTTCAATTAAAAATTCGATACTTACGATGTTTATCTTTATTTTCATAGCATACATGCATAGTTTTAAAGAGATATCATGCAGAAGTAACGTCTTAGAATTTTTATTTATATAAAATAAAAAAAGAATTTAAAAGAAAGATTGGTTTTATTAAAGAAGCTTATTTTATCTCATATTAGTACAAAACTAATATTTGATAAAGATAGTTTTATCAGTACTAATCGTAAGTGTAATAAAATCCACAGAAAACTGATTACGTGTAAAGTTATGTTTACCTAAAAGGTTAATAATTATCCAAAAAATTTTGATTATTATTCTTATTAAAGAAATTTGGAGCTCTTTAATTATGTGGATTATGTATCTTTCCTTTTTTCATCTTTAGATTTATACAGCTCCAATTTTAATATCTTTAATATTTTCTACATAAACCGTTAAATATTCAAAAATCCAATTATTTCGATCTTACCTTATCATTCAGTTTTAAAATGTTATGTCGAAAAATTATTTTACTTTTTACACTGTCTTCATAAAAACATATTTTCCTTATTTATAATCATATCTTTGAGGTCCTGTATGTCTAGGTTATAACTTACTTGTTTTTTAATTAAATTGAGAAGTTGAAGATTATAGAAGTCAACTGAATTTAGCAAACCATTAAATCAATCGATCGTAAAGGTATTGTGAAGATTGCCTTTATTACTACGAAAGGAGAAACCATCAACGATTGAATCAAATAATTTTATTAATATTGCATTATTCTGTTGTATAAAGTAAAAGACAATATCATACTATTGTTTGTCCTATTGATAAAAGGTGTAATTCATAGTTAATTAACTAACCAGGAAATTTTTTTTTAGAACCTATAAATCACCGGAGATCGCAAAATTACAGGAAAAACAAAAGAATTTAATCTCGATTGATTTATTGAACGTCGTTAACTGATGCCCTTCGTTCAAGGGTTTTTCAGGGGTTTTACCTAATCCCGTTTAAACATATCATAGGGCTACAAACAGTATTTTCTGACTGTAAGTTAGAGTTTTCCTAGCAGGTATCAGTATTGAATATTGTTTGGATAAAAATTTATTCTAATAACGAATATTATTACATTCATTATTATTCCTTATTTGTTTATTCATTCTGATAAACGGTGCTACGAACTAATTTCGTATCGTTCATCGCAGTATTACTAGCCACGTCCATCAAATGTTTCGTTAGTGTGAAACAATAAAGCTGACGAGATTACTGGAATTTATACATTGTTCACGATAATAATAATTCGAATAACGAGTCAATAATTTAATTACAAAATGATTAATAGCTGACTAATAAAAAGTCAATTTATTCGTTATTTCTTTTTACTGAATTGACTTTATTTGTTATCTGAAATAACTTTTTCCCAACAGATAGGTACATATACGTACTCGAAGTCAGTTCCAAGATTAAGAGAAATCCCCTTTAAATACAGTCAAATAAGTGTTTTCGTTTTTAGACGACAATCTTATCTTTGACGACAGCTGAAAGCTTTATGCAGTGTGACAATACTAGTGCAACTAGCATTTGAAAATATGCCAGAAAACTGAAGTTTTGTTATCATAAATTAGTAATGTCACTTGAAAAACAGTTGTGGTACATAAATCAGACAGTTCTTAGACTTTTATAAAGCCTTTAGGATTTTATAGCTTTATTTAAAGAATAAAAAATGCACGAGCTGTCGGATATTTTAATGTATCTTGAAAAGTGAGGAAAAGGCGAGATAGGATACTGTAACTGATGAAGATAACTTATTACTTGTTCCCGTTTAAAGGTTTCTTTTTGAACGAAATGAATCCAGTAAGTCTGGTTCTGTTTGCGCAATCAATTCTCGTGCAAATTTTTACTGAAGTAAAAGGCTCAGAATAAGTTCAAGGATGATTCGTTTCTCAAGGATTTGCTCCTTTGCTGGGAAAGCTACGTTCTATTGAAGTTTTCGTGAGAAAAGGTACAAGGATCTGTTTGGAGGCTGCTGTGCAATAAAGCTTTCAAATTAAATTTGGTATATGTCTTAAAAGATATAAATATAAAACACTGCTCTTGTTTTGTAAAATTTCACAATTTTTCAGATTTGCCAATATATCAATATGTCATATATTACATAAGATTATAAGTATAAGTTGAATATGATACAGATTGAAAATTATGCTTTATTTTGATATAAAAGAAAATATGAAACTCTGAGAATACATTGAAAAATAAATTTTCGTTTTCTGAGAAATACTAAAGCTTGATATTTTAATCGGCATTGCTGTACGTATTCGAATTCTGAATCTTCATTCCTCAGAAAAAATAAATCTCTGGACCCATCATTCACCTTTGTTTCCATACATTAACATGACCTTTTTAAAGCTGACGTCTCCCTCCTCAATTTTTGTGCGAAAAAAATAACAAAAGAACAGAAACCGCAACACTAGAGATCCACGGAACTAAAAGTTAATAGCAATGTTAACGAACGAGGATTTCCGGGAACATTGCGGACGTCGACCACAAAAGATTAACAGATTAACAAAGAGTTGAGATTATGGACGCTCAGACGATTGTAATGAAAAAAAGGAGAATGGAAGAAAATACAATACTTTATCAGCGTAGTAAACATGCGTTGCGATAATCCCCGTCTTCGTTGGGATTTTCCCTGAGTCCCATATTTCAGTGATCACTTGGGTACAGGTATAAATGCTTACGAAAGAGAAAACTGAGGCTGCGTTTCTCACAGAGGATTAGGCTCGAGGACTTCCAGCTGAGTGTGTGCAGATTATCTTAACAATATATTCTGTACTGTAAATAGTCGGTGTTCTCATTAATATTAATTAATGGAAACGAAAACTAGTTTCCTTGAATTTGAGCATATTAAATAAATAAGAAGAATTTTGTGTGATTTGGTTGAATAAGATGTTCATTGGATATTTACAGGTAAATTATTTATAAATAATTTGTAATTCATAGATGTAGGATATGTGGGAGTGTATTTTAACTGTATACTATATTTTAGAATTATAGTAAGGTCATGTAAAACTTCTGATGCATGTTGTTTGTTTAGAATCTGCAGTTAAATGTTAATAAAAATTTGTTTCACATATCAGTATCATATTTATTTGATTTTGTTTAAAATTAAATGTACAGAAACACACGGTTTTTAAGAAAAGATAACATTTGGATGTTTTGTAACAAGAACATTTATAGAGCACTTAACTTAACATAACGAAGAATATAATATTTTTCGTATAAACTGGAAAAGAGATATATGTTCGAAATTTTAAAAAGGTTTTGTGATCAGAATTAAAAATTTAAGACAAAATTTTTATCTATTTACAATATTTTTGTTACAGTCAAATTATAACAAATTCTGTACTATTCAATACCTTAATTGAAGTTACTTTAACAAAGTTCAAGCTTTAAATTTTAAGGAACAAATTTGACTTGAGCAGAATGAATTTCATAATTTAACTGTTTTTCTACTGTTTGGATAATCTTGAAACAGAATGCTTGGAATAAAATAGAATGTGCTTCTTGTATGCATGTGCATCGATACTACGATCAAATGTATTGATTTTTTTGCTGACACATGAGAAAGACAATTAGAATGAGCATAAACGGTAGTAAGTGTCATGTTACTTTCATCGGTATGCTACAGCTTGACTACATAAGCAAAAAAATAATTTAATTATGACGGTCTATTAATGTGTGCTACTGTATTTAAGTGCTTATTACTGTTCTGTCCTTGAATTAGATTCATAAAATTATATTATTTATCTAACTAATGTATAGTACAGTGCTAGTCTTTGATTTTTTCAATCGTTATAATTAATTAACCATAAAGACAAAGCCTCGTATAGAAAACTTTGAAATTCCTAAACTCCTCATCAACATCTCAACGTAATTAACAATTTGTCACCTTTAAAGACAGTTCAAAGAATCGAGCTTTAATATCGTTCCTATTAAAAGATTATGTATGCCATTGATGTAATTATTTTTCTTCAAGATCAGTTAAAAAAATATTTTGCCTTATTTATTCCATGTGATAAATTCATTTTATATTCAAATGAAAAATAACATCAATAATAAAATATTTTTATAATTAACAAACATTTTATAGATTTTTTTATACTATATTATACGTTCCATAGAAAGAAAATTAATTATGTACGATAAGTGACAATCTTCGTACATTAATAGAATTGACTCTTATAATATGGTTTATAATAGTACTATTATACAATAAGACAGACATGAAATACTATTTTTTGTTTTGTATAAGTAGCTTAGAGTTACAAAGAAGAATAAGTTTAAGTATTAACAAGAAAGTTCGATTGAAATAAATTTTTACATGTAGATAAAGAAAATAATTTGATTTCTGCTTATTCAGAATTAATTTATATGTCAAGAACCAGTACCGTTTAATTAATTTCGTTCTGTTGAATCTTAGGGTCTTCTGATTGCTGTAATTCTACCATTTAACCTTTCAATGATTTCATCTTGACTATATCTCATTCGTTTTCAATTTGCTTTCTCTGGCTACTGGCCAACATCGTGAAAGGAAGCGTTGTACATTTACGACGCTAAATAAATTCCGAAAAGAAAAAAGAAAGAGCAAACAGAAATTGAGAGAACATTGTATGACAACCAGTGGCATTGAGCTGTAATTTATTAAAATCATCGCATTTTTTTTTTAATTCTTGAGAAAATCGATTTATTAATACTTTACAATTTTATCTTTTAGAGCTTCTTATTTTTTTAAATTACCAAAATAAACATTCATTCTAGGATTACTACCATTTCAAGTGTAAAGGGTTAAATGGTATCGATAGAGGAAGTTGTTGTTCGACTTTTTCCTTAAGGGTAATCGTTTTTCCACTGAACTGTTTTCATTTTCATAAGAGTTGATCGGATAAAGATGTTTGTTTCGTAATCTTGAGTTTAAAATAATAATTAAATGTTGAATAAGTAATATAATTCTGCTTTAATTAAAACATTTGGAAACATCTTTAAACATTATCTATTATCTCCTATTTAAAAATTGAAATATTAATTTTTATTAATTATTATTATTATTAATATTTTGAAACTTGGAATTAGTCGATTAAAAATGCCTATTATTTTATTGTGTTGTTGAAATGTTGATTTTATCTATAGGATAAATTATTGAAATCGAAATTCTCCAATGTGCAGAAAGAACCAAATAATATAAAATTATATTATTCTTAAAATCATGTAGTTTTTATTTGATACATTTTTGGAAATATTTTAGGGGGTTTCTTTAAGTGACACCTTGTACATGTATTTATTGCACAAATGGCATCACGTCCTCTTTCATACTGATAAACATTACTACCAGGAAAATTACCCGAATGGTATAACCGAGTGTAACCAAATGGGTTTAATAACCTTGATCTACCCGCACAGAATATTGAGTGAAGTGTAATTTGAAAACCCATTCTTATCAAGCTAGTGCTTTATCTCTAGTTTACATGAATTAACCTAGGTCTGTTACACTGTCAATTGTGATTACAAGTTTGCAATTTTGTTTTAAACATTGCTAAATGTTGTAATGCACTAATATTATATTTTTCGGAATTGAAACTGTTGTGCTTTTAATATTAGCAGTATTTATTGTTAAGAATTACAGTTGTAGTGTTTGCTTTTGTTCATAACGATTACATTAATAAAACTAATAATAATAATAATAATTACCGTGTATTGTATAGTTTTGTCGCGTTTAAAGAATTATACTCCTATCACACGACACGCTCTCGCTCTTAAAAGATACATCTATATTTCATTCTCCTGTCCGACATTCATCTGTGCGCCATTCATTTATTTTCCACTCACTGCCCACACGTACATCCAGAAAAAAACCGCGAAATTACTTCTATAACTTTTATTGTTTCAACAGAAACAATGCCGGGCAATAAACTAATTTGTGGGTGACAACCCTTTGTTCGTACTTGCGTTTCAAACGCATATGCAGTGAACTGTATCACTGATTTTCAATCGTGACGCGTACCTTACCACCACCAGTCGGGCTCGGGATTTCCTGGCAATGAAACCATTACAACCGGGCATTTCCAGCATCGTAGAAGTAACGACCTATCGACTTGATGTGGACGCGAACAAGCCGCTGGAAAGGACTCGTGTCCGATGAGTAAACGTGACACCGGCTCGTGAGTAAAACCGTAGTGGGGCAGCGATCGAGGAGCCCAGTTACTTGCGGGCATCTCGGAGACTACGGTTTTTCTCCTGCGAGCTCAGTTCAGTATAACAGCGAACAAGAGCCGGACGTTTTTTTTCATAGCCAGCAAATAGTTTGCGACTCGAGAATTTCTGACGACAGAAAAGCGTGCACCAGCGAAATGTTTCTAAAACCGGTGAGTAACTTCCGCCTGCGTGGCAAAACTTGTAAACGAGGCCGTGGATTTTCATGCAAATTCGAATTTCTATACACACGCCTAAGGAAATAGAATTTAAACGGTGATCCGTCTGACCCTTTAAACAGTACATTTACTCTACTTGGGACATTTTGTACATTTTTATGTATTATGTGCATTTTGTACTGCTTTTGTTTGTACCTGAATTTTCTGTAAATGCACACAAATCTGTAGATTATTTATAAACGATATAGAATTGGTAGAATACTATTGTTGTTACTG
Source organism: Tetrapedia diversipes (assembly GCA_033822845.1). Classification (NCBI taxonomy): domain Eukaryota; kingdom Metazoa; phylum Arthropoda; class Insecta; order Hymenoptera; family Apidae; genus Tetrapedia; species Tetrapedia diversipes. The sequence continues at coordinate 361,977 of JAOPTO010002139.1, read as the reverse complement.
TGTTGGAGGTGTTTTATGGGAGTTTGTTACGGGGAACTGCAATTATTGACAGATACTGTGGAGGCTAATCATTTTGATAAGGGATTCTGATTTAATTTAGTGGCATATTTTTTTTATAAATGTTGCTGCTACCGTTTTGGAGGTGATAGTATCATTAGTTTTGCTGTCAATTGTTTTAGAATGTTATGCGGAATATTGATATATGTATAGCATATCTTTAATACTTTTTATTGATACATCGAAGTTAGTTGGTAAATCATTCCGAAGCAATATGTTATAAGTATTGAAATACAGCTGTCGTATACGTAAAATCAAGTTGCTTTGAATAATACTGATAATATTGTTAGCTTGGTGGTTGTTCATTAAAATATTCATATTGTTGATACTTTTAGGTAGCATTATCAGTTTGGAATATTACTATGAGATATTGCTGCACATCATGATGTTAATTTTTTTAAGAAAGAAGCATTTAGTACAATTCAATATTATATAAATTTTCAATATTAACTAAGACTTCGTTGCATGTATGACCCCTTGTTCTCAGTAATGAAAAATTGAACCGTGATAACCTATCTCGTTACATACGTTTTCATATTTTCCTTTCATACACTTTGTTTTATTTCAACATTACGTGAACTATAGAGATATTCTGTTCGACCAGATACTTTTCTGATGTTTTTCTACAAATTCCCATTGTTTAATCTCTTCTGTTGAAACGTGTGAAACGTTTCCTTCTTTGTTTTATGATCAGCCTTCCCAGAACTGCGAAGGACACATTTAAGTTAACTTCTATTCTTGACTTTTTATTCTGCTCTTCCAGTAGTTATTACCTATACAAGAATGTCTGATCGACAGTCATCTTTAAGTCATCTGTTGATCATCAAGTCCTGTTAATCGCAGCTGATAATTTGATTTTTGTTTACGGCCATACCAGCCACCGACTGATTATATTCACCGTACGTGATTCATTTATTAAGCTGTCCACGTATCTCAGAAAAGAATTCACTTGTCATTTGTTAACTGTCCCTGTTGGCATTGGCGAATTTCTGATGAGGTTTCATGAACCTCTCTTCGTGTCTCTAAAATTACGAAAAACTTCAACGTTCCTAAGGTAAACAATATTTCAATGACATTATAAACCGTGGTTACAATACAATGCTGCTGGAATAAAAACTTAAGATGAGGGTATTTTATTTTTTAAAGTAGACGAGAATTCGTCTCTTCGGCTGATTTTGATGTTCACTGTAAACGTGAAGTTTATAAAAAAATATAAAAGATAATGCTATAAAAAGAAAGTTCTAATCTAACATTTAAAAATGTTATAAAATCATTTCCATTTTTTTGTATAAATTATATATTTGTGAACAGAAACATTTAGATTTAGGAAACTAATTAATAAAATGAATCGATGCTCAATAGAAAAAATACAATGATTCAATAATATACAATATATTATCTACTTATAATTAAAGAAATATGTACATAATAAATACTTAAGAATTGAAGGAAGTAAAAATGTTTGGTAGAGACTGAAGTAAGTCTCCAATATGTGAATTAAAAATTGCATGTCAATAAGTAAACCTTTCATTTTGAACATGCAACGAAAACGTAAACACCTGAAGTATAGCGAAATTAAAGGCTGTCAAATAGGGAACTGGAAAGTTGTATACGAAATTACGTAAAATTTGCATAAGATAAGATCGAAATGGAATCATTCAAGCGAATTTCACACGTGTCTGTGGCAGCAATATTATCAAGAACTATAAATTGTAGAGGCGTGGTGTGTTTTCTCTTGCTTTCGTCATACAGTTGATTCCAGGCAAGAAAGCCGGACTCTATGATGTCACGGTTTGTACGTTGCTTTCACTCCTGCCGATGGTAGCTTCTCTCTCGTCCCAGATCGTACACTTTTCACTAATTTCACGATTACACCGTGAACCTTTTGTAAAAATCCATGAAAACACTTTCATGTTTGTTTTACGTATTCTTCAATGTTGGTCGTAGCACTTATAAGCACACTTTCTATTTTATATGCAGATATGTTCTTCTATGGAACCTCTTCTGGTAAAAGATTGTCACAGTGAAAGTATTCTCAATTGAATGGTAATTTGTTAAGAGTATACTTTAAAACGTATAATTATTTCATTGACTGGTTATTTTATCGATGTTTTTTATTTTATGCGTATATTAAACTATAATTATATTGTTGTAAATACAGTCCACAACATATTATATTTAATAAATAATACAGTGTTATAATATTATGATATGTGGATTACGAAAAATTGTGGATGCTATAAATATTTGAATGCTATGTTAAACATATTTCATTAAATTGAAAGTAATGATTACATTTAAACGATTCGTAATTCAATCTTATCAATAATTTTGTTTTAACAATGTATTGGAAAGTTAGCAAAGTATATGGAAATATATTAATAATTCTTTAAATTACTAAGGAGTAATAGATTATAAATGTTAATAAGGTGAAACAATAGCTACATTAAATATTAAAGAGAATCAGAATATTTTTTATTTAAAGTATAAAAGTTGAAGATTATAATTTTAGTATCTATACAAGTAAATTTTAAAAAGCAAAAAATTAAAACATTATTCTACTGTAAACAATGTTCAATTTATAAGACAAATAGTATGAAAATTTATTCATTGAGTTTCGTAATAGAATATGGAGTAAGTTCGAGGTCATATTTTGACGAGCGACAAAACCTGATTTTGTTAATCTGCATCATCGGGTCTGAAAAACCAGTTTGGTCCGATCATGTATCTGATCCTACTAAAATTGTAAAGTGGTTCATTATGAGGAACTAGAGCGTGACTCCTATACGAAGTTCTCATGTTTGCATAAAAATGTCGTAGATGTGGATGACGTGTACGGTGCCTTATTTTGTCTATATCACGTTGACCTCGTGAATGCTATGATTTAGAAATCACCTAAACAGTGGATCCTCCGTTTATATGAACCTTTCATTGGCAAGTCGGATAAAATAATCAAATCGTTCATATAATAAGAGTATATTTAATTCTCCCTATTACCTGTGATTCCTTGTTCAAATAATAGGAGTCTGAATTTATATAAATAGTTTCTAACAAATATTTGCTATTGAAGAGTTCATCTGTTCAGGCATTGCTAAATTTCTTCGATATAAGTGGAGTTTATATAAATAAAATTGTATTTTTCATTAAAGATTACGATTTTTTTTTTACTAAAATACAGAAGAGTTGAAAGACTTTTAGATATTGAATCAAAGCTACTTTCATTTGCTTCTTTTTTTCTGTTTTTCTCCTCTCAGATAGAATACCTCTTCCCCAATTTATTATCGAGAAAGTCCTTTCTATGAATCATTTTATGCAATTTTCATTAAGTATAATCATGTGTACTTTCATGATGCTAATTTTAGAAATGTAATAATCTATAAATTCATTCAGCAAATCACCATTTATTCAAGTTGATTTGGTAATCTAAATATGTCATTTATACTACTATGTTATTTCTTTGAATCTATTTACACGTTCTGTATAGTTGGTCTATTACATTTTTCAGCTATACATTTCAACCAAACCTGTTCAGCTTTATTTTAATACAAAATTGTTTTCATTTTTTATCTTTCGTTAATCAAATTTGTTGTTCGACTTCCTTTTTCTATAGATATAAATGAAGTATCAATATTAGAATACTGAGAGATATCTATAAAATTTATTCTATATTGGGCAGTTTACTTTCAAATTTCTTCTTCACGGTTTAGGCATATGCGTGACAGAGTTATAATTATCTTAATAACAGTTAGTACGTTATGAACTATAGAAATGTCGTTCACTCATTGAATTTTACAATGATACAGGAAACTACTAAAACATCCGTAGGCGTTCACGAAAGGTGCAATTTAGTTTTGCGTAAGCTACGCGTACACTTCGTTTCAGTTCACTTGTTTCATGTCACGCACTTTTTGTTTTGCGTTTCTACTGTTTCATTGTAATTTAACATTCATGCTTACGTCGTCATCAATGATGAATTGTGTATAAATTACTTAAAGATGTTTAACTCTTTGTGTTTGTATTAAATGGAACGATCCCTGTTGTGTAACTTAACGACTAAAGTTTATCATCATTTGTCGTTGATGACTAAAAATGGATTTGATGATTAAAACATTATTTAATGTTTATATAGGTTTTAAAACCTTCCTCACTTCTAAAATTTAAATACCTGGTATTACAAAAGAATTATTTTGTTTTTATAAAATAAGAGCTCTCCTCATTGAAAAGAATTCACATACATAACAGATATGTGAACGTTCAAAAAGTTTTAAAAGACTGACGTTTTAAAAGGATTAATTTTACTATATCTTCATAGGTGTGTTAACACCAGAACTACCGACGATTACAGTGGCTCTGGTAGTTTTAGTGTTAAACATATTTGTATCAAAAATTTTCTATACTGTTATAACTATATTTTCTTATCAATAGCGCTATGGTAAACAAATTTTCACAAATGAACTTTTATACAAACTACAGACTTTCTCAACGATTGTTTTCCCTTTCAGGCGATGTCGGTGTTACCAGTGCTGTTCCTTCTCAGCAGCGTGTCAGCGCAATGTTTGACCGGAAACGACAATCCATTAACGATGAGTGCCGGCACGAGAAAAGGTTTAATCGAGTCGAAATTCGGTTTCGCCCTCAATACCCTTAAGAAGATTGCGTTGATCGAGGCCCGTGACAACATTTTCTACAGTCCACATAGCCTTCAGCAGGCCCTGATCTTGGCGTACTTCGGTTCTCGTGGTAAAACCGAGGAGTCCCTGAAAAAAGCTTTGCACATACCGAACGATTTGTCCAAGGTCGATGTTCAACGTTACTACGCCTTCGAGAATTCCGTTAAACAGCAACTTGGAGCTGAGGTAAGAGAGCTTGAAATGGAGGTATTGCATCATTGTCGTTTCAGTTATAACAAGCATTCTAAACGAGCCACATAGTCGTGACATTAAACCGGATGTTGAACTAAGGTCGTCAGAGGTTCTTAACATTCGGTCTTTTTCGAGCTTGGCAGTTTGTACATGCCGGGAATATTTTGAACTGCCTCAAGTTTATGAAGCTATTCATACAATTTTCAATTCAAGATTTATGAATGAACAATATTTGTTTTTTTTTTTAGCGTTGGCAGATAATTTTATCTGACGAATTATGTAACTTGTGTTTGTACCGGTGATGATAAGTCCGTATCACTAAAATACAAATAAAATTAAGTTAACACTAGAACTACCAGAGCATTTAAAATGACCAATTGGTGATCATTCATAGCAGCCTTATAAATTCATTGTGGTAAAGCTTGCAAAATTGACTATGATTTTCTGCATATTGTTCATTATGTGCCGGAAAATTAATATATATTTGTTCAATTCATGTAATACCTATTGAAAGGTAATTTTCATTTTGGGTCATATGGACTCATAATAGGGTTAAAGTAATATAATTTAATAATGTAACATTCATCTGGTGCAACAAAAATTCTTTAGAAATGAATCATGAAACAATGTTTAAACTAGTTTCGTTCTTCTGTTTAGGGTAACTCATCTTCTAACTACGAGTACAATTCAGCAAATCGATTGTGGGTGTCGGATACGAGAAAAGTACGTGAATGTATGTTAGACTTGTTTGGAGATCAGTTGGTGAAAACTGATTTTCATACCAATCCAACTGCGGTCCGTGATAATATTAACCAATGGGTCAGCAACATGACTAAAGGCCACATTAACGACCTTCTTCCTCCGGACAGTATTTCGGAAGATACTGATTTGGTGCTGGCTAACGCGGTATACTTCAAAGGTCTTTGGGAAAGCCGTTTCGATCCCGCCAATTCTAAAAAAGATCTTTTCTACACTTCTGGCTCTCAACATTCTATGGTTACGTTCATGAAGCAGAAGGGAAACTTTAATCATCGTAAGTTGAATACACACTATT